>ML784678.1:1303033-1316833 GCA_009831015.1 Picea engelmannii
ACATCATCCTTCTTCTCTTGTCCATTCAATACTTTAGAACTAGGGAAAGAGTAGTATTCTGTCACGGTTTGTTCCAGATCCAGGTGGATCTGAGGAGATTGGTCTGTGTCCGCACTCACGAATTTATCCTTGAACAATGATAAAAAATCAACACCAAGAGGGGAGATAAAATGTATATCTTCCCGAATTTCTTCACGAGGGGGAAGAAAAGAGGATCGGTGACAGTTATCATTCCGAGGTAACTTGTCAATGCAAAATATTTCCAGGAGAGATTCATCCAAAGGAAAAGTGGGGGAAATGTAGTCAATCGCAGATGACAAGGAACTCAACCATAATTGCATCAAGGAACTGTCAAGTGCCAATAGATGTTGGGCATCTGATGAGGGAGAAGCGGATTGGGTAGAAACGTATGACATTTCAGCTGGACTAAGTGGCATGGTGTCACCTAGTGCATCGAATCCCAACGGATGAGGTACAATCCAAGGGTCAGATGATTCCAAAGATTGATAGGCTACGGTCGAAATCATATCGATGGTAGCAATATGATGTGTAGTCAGTGGAAGTGGTGTAGGGAAGGTACCCATGAGGCTTGAATATTTCAGTAAGACAACACCAACACTTTCATACGTGATCTTGTGGTCTCCCAAGAAAGGAATATTGTTGGTAGAGGGAACGCGAGCATCGGTCGTGCAGAAATCCAACTGATCAACAGTGACAATTTTTCCCTGGTGAGGAAATTGTACACATCGAAAGACTGATGAGGCAACGAAAATCATAGCATAAAACCAACTTCTTCCAAGTAACAAGTTATAATCGAGGGGAGCATCGACCACCTCGACATCAACAGTAACAGTTTTTCCACCCAATTGGATGGGCAGGGATTGTAAAAGCCCATGGGGATGAAAACCTCACCCATCAAAGGCGCGTAACATCATTGGGGATTTGTTGAGTGCTGGTGATTTTAAACCTTTCCAACACACTAAAGACATGACACAAGTTGAGGCTCCCTCATCCAGAATAGTTCAATGGATTTGTTGAGTGTGAACAACAACATCAACTTGGAAAGCAAGTTGGTGGGAGAGTCGAGACACATAATTATCCAGGTTAAACATGATCTGATTGGATGACTCAAGATCAATAGCACCAAGAGTAGTCAAGAGCATTCTACGTTGACTAGGGCAGTGCTGTAGAACTTCTAATGCAGACATAGCACACGATGCTTGAGCCAAATCTTCAACAATGTTGTAGTTTTGGGCGGCACGTGAACTAGGATTAAAGGTAGCTTTATGTATAGTTCTCTTAGGAGGGTGTAAGATAGAGTCGAACATGGTTTTCTCAATCTGGAGTGGTCCAGATGGAGGATTAACCGATGGAAGACTGATGGAGGATGATGATGGATCCGGTAAAGTGTCGGCACCATTAGTGTCTTTTCCTTTGTCAGGGTTACCTGGTGTGTCGTAGGTTTTAGAGTGAGTGGTCAAATTGATCCCATTAAACATATAAATATCTGCACTCGATGACGCCTCATCATTAGGATCGCTAGAACTGCCCCCAGGGGAGGGGGTTTGAGCAACCATGGATTGCTGCTGTGGAAAAGGTTGAGTAAGCACAGTGGGTTGTGACTTCCCTTGGAAAATTTTGGCCACTTCATTGCGAAGTGGACAATTTTGAGTGTAGTGATCGTCACCAGAAATGATACACGGGAATTTCAGTTTCCGTTGTGGTTTCTTTTCGGTAGCAGGTGTTTGATTTTTGGGTTGTTCATTATTATTTTTTGATTTATTTTTTGTCTTCTTCTTACCTCCGGATTGTTGTGAAGGGGCAGATTGAACTACATTCACCTCAGAGATCTAATTTTGGGGGGAGGTAGAGGAGGGTGTAGTCAATTTGGAAAAAGATTAGGTTTTGATGGAACCGATAACACCATCTGCATGAGATGAGGATGATGGCTTAGAAGGATCGGTATTAGCTCGAGCAGAATTCAGAAGCAAATCATACAAAGTACCGGATTGGGAATAAACCAAGTCTAATTATTGAGCTCGAGCAATGGCTTGTTCCTATGTGACTGCACCACCCATAGCGACATCGCAAGCGATTGGGGGTAACAGTGATTTAGTAAACCATTCTACCAATAGCATGTCAGGAATGACTTCCTTGATCATCCTTCATCGTCACCTCCACTCATGAATATGGTCAGAGATATGCACAGAGTTAGTTTGATGAAGGGAGGTCAAGAGTTCGGTACCTGTCTCGTAGCGAATAGGCAGTTGAAAGTGCGTGAGGAAAGACATGGCAAGGGAATTGAAATCGTGAAAAGAATCACATGGTAGTTCAATATACCACTTTCCTACCGAACCAATAAGTGTTCGTTGGAAAAGACACAAATGTATATAATCATCCATGAGGGAGTTTGATGAACACCACAAATGGAAAGTCATCACATGGTTGTTCGGATCTTCGCCAGGGTGTCCGTCAAATTTTGGAATATCATAAGGAAGTTTAGCTGGAATGACTGGCCAAACCGGTGAATGGGAAATATTATCATTAGTTAACCGAGAAAAGTCTGGGAGATTCAGAGTCGCAAGGAAAGGTAGTTATCAGTTAACGTGCGAATGATACTGGTGCAGCATAGGAACACTAGTAGGACCATAGATTGGGTTAGGTGTATAGTTGTAACCAGTAGGTCCTCCTACATACGGTTGTTGCTGGCTAGGATAAGAAGGATTCGATGGTGCATGAGAAACATTGGCATAACCTGGTGGGTTTTGAATGTTATAGGCCGGGTGATTTATTTTCCCGTGAGGAGGATAAACATTTTTCCCTTGAGAATGGTAAGGAGTAGATCCCGGAGGTGGATACACATGAGGCCCATGAGGAGGATAAGACTGTGGTCCCGAAGAACTCTAGGTGGTGTTTTGGATGCCGCCCGGATAAGATTGCCCCTAAGATGTTCCGGAAGGGACAGGATTGGATACTCCTCCTAGTGGGTTATTATACAAGTGTCCCCCAACATGGGGTTGGGTAAAAATGCCTCTTTAAGATACTCCCTAGGATTGTGAAGGATTTCCAGCAAATGAGGGTTTTCCCCCTGCCAGCGGTGGATGCATGACCGGGGTTTGATTGGCAAATGGAGGTTCCCCTCCAGGAGGAGCATGAACAGGGGGTTGTCCCCCAGGAGGGGTAGGCCCGCCATGGAAAGGTAGTCCTCTAGGAGGGAAAGGTATGTTGGATGTTGGTTGCCCTCCAACCGGTTGTGTTTGGCCAACAGGGGTCTGTGTTCTCGGGTGAGAAGATGTCCCAACATGATCATGTGGAACATGCAGAGCTATAGAGTAAAAGCTTGTAGAAACAAGGGTAGAGATTGAAGTGCTTTGGGGATGAGTAGAGGTGAGGAGTCCAGCATTAGGATGGACTTGTCATAGTGTAGCAGTAGGGTGAATAACCTGATCGACTGGGTGATTCATGGTTTGACCGGATGGTCCTGTTTCACTAGGAGGGTCATGAGAATGAAAGGGTTGTCGAATAGATTCGAAATGTTCATAGAGATCACGTCTAGACGAATTCCTCCATACAGAACGAGCAGGTGTGGGATTGGTTTCTACTGCGGTGTTGGGACGAGCAGGAGTCCTATACTCGTCACCAAAGATTAGTTCCATGGATCCCATATATGTTTCGGTAAAGATCCTCTCCGGTAATCGTGGGACTTCTTCATATATGATGTTCCCAAGGGAGTCTAAATGAACCAAAAGTGGTTCGAGAGGAGTTATCGACACAGGTGTGGTGGGATTTTCAACCGTGACCAAAGAGTCTTCTAAGTTATCTAACGGAGGAGCAATAGCACTTCCAGCGTCAGATTGATTTTCTACCTCTCTACGGTAGTTGTCTTCTGGAGGGTTAGGAGGTAAGGGTTGATAGCCTTCCGGAGGCAGCCCTTGCATCCTACATGATTGGCGAAGACCTTTATCATCTACAGGATCAATTGTGGAGAATAACAGAACACACTGAAAATCTAGGGCCAACTAACAAAAAGAAACAACATGCGCTAATAAAATCTAGGAATCAACCAAGCAGACAAAACTTCTCTCGATGACCATACTATTTGGTGATGAAATCCAACGTCACGTGATCAAGTCAAGAAGGGGATGGGATATGGTGGAACAGTTACAATGGTGACCTACTTAACGGACTTTCACCTTGGTGCAAGCTTCCATGCAGTAATTTTGGATTTACCCTCCAAGGAGCCCGAGTGAGTTTGACCAATGTCTATTCCAGGTACAGTGAGACTTCCCTTCACCGTCACCTTGTGTAAGTACCTAAAGATTATGGCAACTAAAGACACCAATTCGCAGTGAGTCTCTAGGCGGGTACAGTCGACAGTCCGATCTGAAACGTATGGGTAGGATAACAAGTTCAAAATCAACCCGAAAGGCTCCCACACATAATCGTGGCTATACCTTCCAGTGACCCCCAATATACAATCCTACCACTACAAACAGTTGAACCACGGAGGGATAATCTCCGTAATTCGCCTGAATGCGACCTCGTGCATAACCCATGTGTGAGAGGGGGATCCCAAAAAACCAATACGACAATTGGATTTGACTCTCCCTAACTCAGGATGCTAATGTTTATTTTGAAAACTTTGGAGAGTTTTACTCACAGCCTAATCCAAAGTGCTAACCCTGGTCTATTGTTGGTGGAAGATCCTAAAAACAAAAATGTTCTAGATAGTTTTTAATTAGCGTTCATTTTATAGTCGTTCTTTACTCAAAGGGTGCACGAAAGTGAAACTAATGGAATGATGACTCAATGCCCAAAAAGATGCATAGAATATGATAAGCAATCGTTTCTTTTCAATGAACGCATATTTAAGGGAAAGAGAAGGAGTCGTTTTCACTTTCAAACACTAATATGAAAAGTCCTCAAACAATTGGTTCTCAATCGAATCCAATGCAATGCTAAAACATTTTCAAAAACGCCTTCTAATATGCAAATCAAGCACTAAAATGTATCTTTTTTGTTTGTATGCGAATGATGACTAATTCAATGCAAAAAAAACTTCTCCTACCAACTATCCTTTTAGATAAAGGAGATTTAGACAAGTATGATCAGATTTCGCACACATGACACACACCCTCTTGCTGTGATTGAAACAAGAAGAAAACAGAAGACAAGAGATAACAAAGAAAAATAAAACAATTCACACACAAATGAGGTGTTCGAAGAAAAATGACCTCAAAAAACCAAGTGAGAAAAGTCACAAACTTCATATGTCCTTCACTGGAGTTCCCGCTCAGTTGGATAGGAGAGAAAAAACAACGGATTGATTTCAAGCTCTCAACAACAAAAACTCAAAAATAATGAAGAAGGGCATAAAATCTAAACAACAAGGTGTTTAATTCTTAGGAGGAAGCATGTCAAAGGTCAAAGGGAGAATCATTGAATCACAAAGCAGCTCAGAAAGTGAAGAAACAAGGTCTGGACCTCCAAAAAATGCAATTTTTGAAGAGATTTTGTGCAAAATAGGGTTGGCGCCCTGGTGTAAGGGACAACAGGGAATTATAACACTCTGTCCAACACCTTTAGGGAGTGTTTGTGCTCTGCTAACATGGGCACAGGGGCGCTAGGCTTAAAAAACTCATAAAAATGTCCAAAAACCCAAAATTTCAATCGAATTTTGACAGTCAAGCTAAATGTGATGGGGTAAAGAGTCAATCAGAAAGTGCAATCAGATATAAAGGGGTGAACAAGGCCTAAGAAAACAAAAGGTAAGACAAGGTCTATGAGGAAAGACAAAACTAAGAAAGTTCTGATTCTCCCCAGTGGAGTCGCCAGTTTCTGTTGAAGGAAAATCTCCCTGCGGACAGGTAGATCTCCTCAAAGGGCTAGACTCTTAACTCTAAGACAAAAAGTGCTTATCATGGTCACTGACTTCCTTTTAGATCTAGGTGGACTAGTGTGTGAGAAGGAAGGAGAAGAGAAATACCTTTAATCGACGTTTGTCCCTGCACGACTCGAGTTGAGCTCCAATCCTTCGCTCCTAGATGGATCATGTAGACAAACAAAGTACGACCACTTCCTACTCTATCAATATTAGTCTGAAATAGATCTATCTACTAAAGAGACAAATTCATGTGATATTGAACACGAATTAGAAAGAAACAGGCCAAGCAAATTATATTAATGAGGACAAAACATTACTTACAACCGTAGATGGATTACAGTAGTTTCGTCAAGTCCTCCTTGTCTAACCCTTGCTCAAAAGCTCCATGGTCTGAATGATGATAGCTTCATTGATTATCCTCTACTTCACTGTATATCACTTATGAGATCATAAGTTTGGTATGATTCTCCACCCATCTCCCCTTTCACCATGAGAAATCTTGCTTATATAGCCTTGGAGAGGCTCAACAACTTGAGATATCTTTGGGGTGAGTTGAGGATTTTCCTCCTCCAGTTAGAGATCTGCCCTAAGATCATGGCTTGATTGATGATTTGAACCCAACTGCCTTCTAAGAATGAAAAGATCCTTCCCCCATTCTTCTCAACAAATCAACTGCTGCCCAGAATAGGTAGCGCTCCCTCAAAAGGGCACTCAGAGCGTTATAATGCTCCCTAGTGGTGAATAGGGGAGCGCCAGCACTCCTGAGGGTAGGAGTTATCCTACAAAAGGGCTGATGCAGTGCTTAATGCTCCCATATAGTGTATAGGGGAGTGCCAACACTCCTGGGAGAGGTATAGGGGAGCGCTCCCCTCCAAAAACTCAGTTTTTTGGGTGCTTTCAGATGGCAAGAGGTTCATAAGCCTGTTGACTCATTTTTCCTCTTCCAAAGAAAATGTTTGAGGTGTTTCAAGTGTTATTCTCATGTCGTTATAGGCACAACATAGGCATCATGGAAGTATGCTTTCTTTGACACTTGCGACACTTGCGACACTTATAATGACGAAACTTGCGACACTATCGAAGTGAGTAATTTCGATGTGTAACACATGTACAAGTGTCAAGGATTGTCCACACAAAAAATACATAGTGAATATTGTACACAATGTCCAAGAGGCTACAACAGTCAAAGATATGGGAAGAATATATGCAACTTTAGATGATCAACAATAAGAGTATGAATACAATATGATCGAGGTGGAAGGTAAGATCATAAATCATCCTATTTCTATTTTAATTGATTCAGGAGAAAGTCATTGTTACATTGATCCTAAAATAGTGGATATATTACATTTGGAGAAAAGTAAGCTTGGAAAATCAACTTTGGTCCAGCTAGCCACTGGAACCAAAAGGAGAATCCATGATATGGTCAGAGGATGTTCCATAAGTCTTAATGGTGTGAATAAAAATGATGATCTAAATAGCATACCATTGGGGTATTATGATATTCTAATTGGAATGGATTGGATGGACAAGCATCATGTTGTCCTAGATTTTCATAGTAAGACATTTAGCTGTCTTGATGAAGATGGAAAACAAAACACTATGAAAGGATTTCCAAGACCCATCTCTATAAGGGAGATTTCAGCCTTACAATTGAAGAGATTTTTTAGAAAAGGATGTCAATTGTAAGTAGCTCAAGTGGAAGAGCCATAAAATTAAAAGGGGCCAAGCCTTGAAGATTTTTCGGTACTACAAGAATTTGAAGATGTATTCCAATAAATACCAGGGTTTCCACCAAAAAGGGAGATAGATTTATCTATTGATTTAGTTCCAGGATCTGCCCCGATGTCAAAAACACCTTACACAATGAGAACACTAGAGTTAAAAGAATTATAAATGCAGTTGGAGGAATTGTTGAAGAAAGGGTACATACGTCCAAGTGTTTCACCTTGCGGAGCACTAGTACTTTTTTTCAAAAAGAAAGATGGAACCTTGAGGTTGTGTATTGAATTTTGAAAACCGAATAAGTATACTATAAAGAAAAAGTATCCTCTACCCAGAATTGATGACCTCTTTGATCAACTAAGAGGGGAAAATATATTTTAGAAGATTGACCTGAGGTCAGGATACCATCAGGTAAGGATCAAGGAAGAAGACATTCATAAGACAACCTTTAGGACCAGGTATGGGCATTATGAATTTGTAGTGGTGCCATTTGGACTGACCAATGCACCAACTGTGTTTATGTTCTTAATGAATGACATATTCAAAAATTATTTGGATAAGTTTGTCACAGTGTTCTTGGATGACATACTTATCTATTCTAAGTCCGAAGAGGAGCATGAACATCACTTAAGACTGGTATTGCAAGTGTTGAGAGAACATCAGTTATATGAAAAGATGAGTAAGTGTTCTTTTTATCAAAAGCAAATCCATTACTTGGGACACATTATTTCAGAGCATGGCATAACAATAGATCCAGAGAAGATTGAAGCCATTAGAGGATGGCCAACACCAAAAAATGTGTCAGAAGTCAGATATTTTATGGGATTTGCTGGTTACTACAGAAGGTTCATAGTAGGGTTCTCTAAGATTGCTCATACCATCACTTATTTTCAAAAGAAGGGAACTAAATTTGAATGGACGCTTAAGTGTGAAGAGAATTTTAATCTGTTGAAGGAATTACTTACTAGTGCAACTGTGTTAAATATTGTTGACCCAAATGAAATTTGGTGGTATGTACAGATGCATGTAAGGAAGCACTTGGGAGAGTCCTCATGCAAAATAGACATGCCATTGGTTATGAGTCTAGAAAGCTTAAGGAGCATGAGGGGAACTATGCCACACATGACTTGGAGCTTGCTGCCATTGTCCACACCTTGAGGATGTGGAGGAATTTTCTCATGGGGAAGAGATTTGAATTAATGAAAGACCACATTGGCCTGAAGTATCTTTTTGAACAAGAAACCTTGAATTCCAGGCAAACAAGATGGATGGAATTTTTAAGTGAATATGACCTGGATATCAATAATATCAAAGGAAAAGAGAATAAAGTTGTCGATGCACTTAGTAGAAGAGTTCATCTCATGCATGATATTATTGTAATTATGCATCAGTCGGACTTGAAGAGAAGAATTTTAGATGATCTTGTTACAGATCAACATTACCTATAGGTAAAGGAAATCTTACAGCAAGGAGATGTACAACAAAAAAAAAAGGATTATGAGATAAAGGAAGATGGATTACTCATGCATAAGAATAGAATCTATGTTCCTAGTTCTAGAGAAGTGAGGAATTTGGTATTGAAGGAAATGTATGATGTTCCTTATGATGGACATCTCAGTTACCAGAAAAAAATTACAACAGTAAGAAGCCAATTATTTTGGCCAGGAATGAAAAAGGATGTTGTTGATTACATCGCTCGATGTATGGAATGTCAAAAGGTGAAGGTTGAGCATAGGAACCCCATGGGTTTACTACAACCATTACCAATCCTAGAGAAGAAATGGGAGGTGATAACCATTGATTTCATAACTAAATTACCCAGGACAACAAGGCAACATGATTCAATCATGGTGGTGGTTGACAAATTAACAAAAGATGTTCATTTTTTTCGTGTAAAAAAAACCCATACAACGACTAATATTGCAGAAATTTACATGAGGGAGATTGCTAGGTTGCATGGGATACCTAGGACAATTGTCTCGAACAAAGATACAAAGTTTACCTGCAATTTATGGAGGGGATTTTTTAAAGGATTTTGTTTTCACATGGGGCAAAACCAGGGTTCAACGCTACAACATCACACCAACAAAACCCTAACTACTGACACTTTCGGCAACACCTGCGAAGCAGATGAAGTCTCACCCGAGGTAGAGGCAGGGGTGGTTGCAGGACTCAAATGTATGCAACCTTAGCTGGGACATAGATATGTGATTCTAACACTTAACAGAGAACTCAACAATTAACATTCATCAATATCCAGTCTTAGTTACAATGAAGTTAAATCCTAATTACAGAGTATCACAGTATTCATTCAGATCTAAGGTATTTAAGAACTAAGCATATGTACATAAGTCAGATCTAACATCCATCCATACTATTAAGAACTAAGCATCAATAGATCTATCTATAATTCATCTATATTAAGGCACTAAGCAAGTAAACACATAAACACATCAATACATCGCACAAAGCATAGAAACATAACATGTACGTGGTTCACCCCCACCCTGGGGCTACGTCCACCAACTCTTCTCTTCTTTATTATCTTTGGTCAAGCTTCTTACAGGCACATAGAATCCAAGTTCTACTCCGCAGAAGACAAGAGATCTGTGCGCACTCCACCAGATCCTCCTTCTTCTAGCTAGGGTATAGCACAAAGCCTTCAGACAGTCTCTTACAGTTACTTGCACTAGCCTTGCAAGATTCACATAGTATGCACAAATCTCTTACACCTCTTGATCATATAGATCCAACTCTAGCACTTAGCACACCGGCCTACTAGGTATTTCTCCCCCCTTTATTACCTCACTTAGATACTTATTTATGCATTACAAAATAGGCCTAAACATTGGTAAACCCATGGGCCGACATCCCATACCCATTACATAATCCTGAATCCCTAAAAAGGCCCTCAAAGGGGTTGAGATCCCACAATCTCCTCTTCATCTTGTGTTCCTCCTTTGAAAACCTATCAAAGTCCCAAAATTAGGTCAAACATGACCAAGAATCCTCAAAACTTGGTCAAGGGCCAATAAGCCCCCAACACTCACATGTGACTCGTCCCGAGTCACTTTGATCTAACTAGTTCTTCTTCAAAATCCTTGAGCTTAGCTAGAGATTCTTCAACTTGTTTCTGTGCCACAACCTCCTTCTCAACGAACTCTTGTATGACTGCTTCGTTGACAGGTCCTTCTAGGCGATGTTCAACTGTAGTGGCGACTTTATCTAGTTCTACTCCTCGGCCTTCGATCTCTGTGAAAAATTGGTAAGCCTCATCCTATACAGGTTGGAGCCTCTGAGTTACTTCCATAACTCTACTTTGAATAGTGTGGACCTACTACTGGGCAGTGTGCTGCTGTTGGGATCACTTCATTCTTTCCACAACCGACAGGGATCTCAACTGCACATGTATTGTCTATGCTTGCTGCTTCGCTTCTTGTAGCTGTGAGTCCAGTGCCTTCAATTATGGATTCTTAGTGAGTCGCTCATATGTCTGGGCACTGCGATCACTCAGTTGGTTTCATTCCAAGGTAAGGACTTTTATTCTTTCAACTGTACTTCGAGCAATTTCTTCTCTTTGGTCCCTTACATCCTATGGGGTGTCGGGTACAGTGCAGACCTCTAAGTCTGCTATTCATTGTTGTAGCTGTTGGATGGCTTCTACAAGCTTCTTTACTTGGTACATGACTCGGTCTTCTACCTATGGTTATAATCCTGTCACAGAGTGGAGGGATCTGTTAACTGCCTCTTTCACTTTGAGTTTCTCTGTGAGTAACTATTCTTTGTCTTGTTGCATCTGTTCTTTCTCTTCTTCAAACTTTTCCTAGAGAGAAACCTTCTCCTGTTCTGCAACTCTGCATTGTTATACAATTACACCTTGCACTTTCTTCAAGGCATAGGTGGCTTGTTCTATTTCTTCTTGTGCACGACGAAGGCGATCTTTGACCACATCAGCTAGTCTATGGAGTTGGTCTGGCTCATCTCCCAACTCGAGTTCTCCTGATGGTAGGGGCGCAGTGGACACTGTGAAGCTGGAATGAAGGGCCTGTTGTACCCCTTAGAATTCGACCTTAATTCTATCGTACATTTCCTCCTTCTTAGCTTCTTGTTTCTCCATGATTTCCAGCGAAGCGTCGTTTAGGGCTACTATGATGAAGTCAAAATCTTCATCTTGGTCACGGTGGTTCTTGATTTCTTCTGGGAAGAAGGTTTCAGGGGAGAAACATTCCTCTTCTTCAGGGGATCGGTCTCATCTCTAGGTGGTGTTACTTTTCCTTGATTTTGGTCAGCTCCTTTTCTATTTATCTCTTCTACTTCATCATCACCCCCTCGATTAGGTGATACTGAAGTAGTCTTTCCTGAGGCACAGCTTAAATATTGGGCCTCTTCGGCCTTCTTCGTTCTGCTGGGTCAGGGTGTATCATGTTATTTGTGCGTGGTCTCTGGGCTATTAGGGTCAGACATATCTACAGGGTCTGTTGAAATAAGGAGTTCTGTCAACCTGTCCTTACTGATCTCCTCAAGGTCCTCTTTCGTGAGTTTGTAATACGAATGAAGTTGCTACTTATGTTCATCAGCTCACGTTGTAATGTAGATGAAGTGTTGATCTGCGCAGAAATTCATCAGGGGTCAGAACCTTTGTAGGGTGTTTGGAGTCATGTGAGGTTCAGCTTCGATGGCTCTCTTCAGCTGAAGGTAATATGTGTGAAAAACAACATTTGACTACCACTGTTTTTTCATATCATTCAAGTACCAGAGTGTGGTGAACTTCACAGCAAGCAACTCAAACAGTTCAATATTCGGAAAGGTCACACCTTCCGGCATCTCCCAGGAAACAAAAGCGATGAGGATCAGGAGCCATCTAAAGTGAAACTCGTAGCCCTGATCATTTTCTTCGCGAAAATCTAGTTCCGGTTGATTAACTAGGTACTTTGCCCAGTTCATCTGTAGACCTTCCATGCATTTCCCTGCGAGGTCAATGACAAATCCTGTGACCTGCATAGGTCTGTTCTTCCTTACTAACTTTTCAGCTATTAGCTGGTAGGCTAGGCACACTGCGCCATTTTGGATGGAGGTTACGTTGTATCCTCGCATCCCCTTTTCAACATCGTTGTATATATCCTTGATCTTCTGTGCTAGTGCACGATATATGGATTTTCCTGGATAGAACTCTTGCGGGTCGGGTCCTTGCATACTTAATCCTGTGATCCTTTGGATCAACATCGGATCGACTGTGATACGATGGTCTAGCCATAAGTAGCCTCCATGGTAACTTGAAAGAAATATCTTGACATAGGCGTTGACTTCCTGGTGCCTTCCAAAGTGTGTGATTTTCATTACATTTAACAGGGTGGACTGTGCGAGGTTCATTGTCCATGGTTGGGGGATTATCTTTGATTTCTTCCCCTTCATCCTGGTCAGGTGTTTATATGGGGCGAGCATACTATAGTTCTTGCGATCTCCAAGGTTGAAGTCACTGAACTTCAACGCTGCGATCTTGTCCTGTTGTGCTCGAACTGCGCGTATGCCCTTCGAGAGGTACGCAGTAACCATGGTGTACTTGAAATATCTTGGCATTCTATCTCGACTCACCGTGCCAACCAGAGGCAGGATGTAATTAGGCAATATGGTTGGGATCAACTTCACATTTTCTAGGTCATCTCTATGTTTGGTTCTCGTTTTCGCTGATGGTCGGGATGGTCCGGCTCCGTGAGCAGTCAACGAAGAGGCTTTCACTCATCTCGTCGATGACACTTGTACACCCACAAACATCACTCTTTCATACATGACTCTCTCAGTCATGAGGTCGATGAGTACTTCCTTCATAGACTCTTCGAGTGCGCTAACACTACTACATATGGGCGGATTATTCCACGAAAATTTTCCACGCTTCCACTAGTTTCATCATTTTTTTAAACAAGGTAGGATTTTTGTGGATATTGCCACAAAAGTTCGTTGCAATATTGACGAAAATATTAATTTAACCTAGTCAGGATTTTTGTCACTATAGCGACGATCTTTCGTGGCAATAGCGACGAAAAGTTTACCTATCTCATTGGTCGGTGTTAACGGCTAGTTGACTATTTTATCTATATATACGTGACTTTAAGAGACTTTGCGACACAATTGCTATAGTTGTGACACTGTTCTTGGCTTTTGTTTGAGATGTTTATTTTTTCCGTCACCCACCG
>ML784678.1:1316933-1342781 GCA_009831015.1 Picea engelmannii
CTCATCATCTCTCAAGATCTCAAGGAAACAAAAGTTTCAAGTGTTATGTTATCCAACTCCTTCATTGTATCAAAGGTTCAGCCATTGTGTATCATAAGAAATTTGCTTTGATTTCAAATGAAATTTCAATTTTCATTAGATTTCATATTGATTCATTACAATTCTTGGTATCCTTACTTCTAATCCAACTTCATGATAACACATGCTTACAATATTTGGTTGGTTAACGCCTTGATTATTTCTAGGGGATATATATATTACAATATATTACAATATTACAATATTACAATGTAAAAGTAATGCCATATTACAATGTAATATGGCATTACCATATTACATTGTAATATGGAATACAATATGGTATACCATATTACAATGTAATATGGTAATACCATATTACAATGTAATATGGTAATACCATATTTCATGTAATGTTTTTTTTTGAAACCTATAGTCATCGTCGCAATATCAATGGAATTTTGTCGGAATTTTTTTTACTTTTTTACCATAACCATCGCTATAGCGATGAAACTTCGTCACACTTTTCCACGAAGTTTCGTCGCATATACAACAAGTCCGTCGTAAATATGGTTTTGAGATATAGCTTTTCGTCCCAATTGTGACGAAGTTTTGTCGTAAGTGCCACATTTCTTCGTTGGTATTGCGACGAAATTTCATCGTAATTACGACGATGAATAAGGTTAACCAATATTGAAGGTGGTGACACATGGATAGCTAATTTCATCGATGTTTCCACGCACACCTGGATCGTGGATATATCAACGAAAAAAATTTCGGCTTTCGTGGAAATTGCGACGGATAAGTGTGGCAATATCAATGAACAACCGTCGCAAATTTGGTCATATGTACTAGTGTAAGTTATTCGGACATACACGCTCATGGTTGAATATATTAGGTTCGAAGAGTAATTGATCAATGCAATGGGATGGATGGAAATAGCGCGATCATCACTGTGCGAAATCAACTATTATGCAGGCTCAGATAGTCATGGTTGGAAAAAGTGTTCGTGTTGCATAGTGCGACAGGATAAATAGATAACTTGGAAATGGATCTCTTGCAATGGGTGGGAATCCTTCATTAACTTAGTTTTTTCTATTATGGCGCGATCCTAATGGTCTAGTGGTGAAATTTCTGACCATAAATGCCTTTCTACCCATTTGGGCCATCGGTCTAACAGTTACACTGTTTCCAACGACTATATTTCTTCGCCATGGTGAAGTTCCATGTGACGTTGTTCTGATATTCCAACGAAGTTCCAATTTTGAAAATTTTCCTTCTGCAAAGTTCCCTTGGGAACCTTCTGTAACTTTTCGATCTTAGGTCTCTTCTTACTTAGTTTTCTAGCCTTATTTCCAGTGAGCTTCGTCTCGGAATTCCTCTTTCCATTATGATTCTTATCTTCTTTTGGCAGAGTAACTTCGCGCTGTTGAGATTATTTCCTAGAAATCAGGGGTAATACTTCATCTGTATCTGGAATAGGTACTTCAGTCTTCTAGGCACTTCCCGCTTCGACATTCAAGTATCTGGTTTTAAATAGATTTTCTTGGTTCTCACGTTCTTCAATCAAGTGTGTGATCCTCCTAGTCATGAAATCTTCCAACTCTTGCTTCTTTTGTTCTAAGACTTCTTCTTCTTTCCTTCTGGCCTGATATCCTTCAATCCAAGGTTTTCCTAGTAACATAGCAAATGGAGCGTTGTTCTCAATAAATTTAACAACTTCAAATTCTTCCTCTGTCGAACTTTTATGGGCACTCACAGATATTTGGGTAATTCTTCCACATAGGGTTATCAACTTTCCTCTGAATAATCCTATTCCTCCCAATGAAGGAATCATATAAGGCTCCCCTAAAAGTTCCCAAGTTCTTTCTTTCATGATATTCACCTGTGTTTCCTCATCCAGAACACAGTCAATGTCGTAGTCTCCTATTATTGTTTCAATGCACTCTTTTTCTTTGAAGATCCCTGATAAGATAATATGTCGGTGGTCATTCAGGGTTTCTTTCATCTATAGCAATACTTTTTATGATTCTTTCTGGGGTTCTGTCATGGTTTCAGTTTTTGGATCTGCCTTAGGGTTTTCTTGGTTCATATTCATCCTTTCAACCTTAGCAATCATTCTAGGGAAATCCAAAACTTCATGGTCCATAGCTTTGCAACAAAGGCAACTAGGTCTTCTTCCAGGGCATTCCTTAGCAATATGTCCTGGTTTTCTGCAACTGTAACAAAGGGTTAATCCTCTCTTTCTCTTAAACGATCCCCAACCTTTCCTGTACTGCGTGGCAGGATCATGGTAGCTAACCTGCAACAAATTCTTTGTAGGACCCTGCATCCATTTATTAATCCAAACATTCTCTCTATGCATAGGTATAACATATCTTTCACTATTTTTATCAGATCTACTCATATCAAATATTCTTTCTTCTATCAGTGCCCTAGTTTTCAAGCTAGGACAAATCTTATCAAACATACCTAGATCCATACTTTAGAAACAAAAAATTCCCCTAATATTATCTTCAGTAGAGCATAAAGATTCCATATCTAAAACCTTTCACTATTCTTACCTCTATCAGAGCACAAAGCGTTTAGATCTTACCTCTTTTCTTCAGATTAGAATTATTTTCTTAGCACAGAGCTTCAAAAATCGAGTAGAATACTGCGCACTAGAGCGATAGATCTGTGCACAGATCTTTCACAATTTCAGGTTAGATATTCGCACAAAGCTTATTTTTCCTCAGTTCCCAGCAATCATAGTTTCAGGTCGGATATTTGCACAAAGTTTCTTCTTCCTCAGTTCCCAAAAATCACAGTTTTAGGTCCTGACAACGGAACAATTTGTTGGCACAAGGGAAGACCGAGGGTTCAACACTACAACAATGCACCAAAAAAACCCTAACTACCGGCCCTTTCAGAAACACCTGCAAAGCAGATGAAGTCTCACACGAGGTAGAGGTAGGGGTGGTTACAGGACTCAGATGTCTGCAACCTTAGTTGGGACATAGATCTGTGATTCTAACACTTAATAGAGCACTCAACAATTAACATTCATCAATATCTAGTCTTAGCTACAGCGCAGTTAAACCCTAATTACAGAGTATCATAGTATTCATTCAAATCTAAGGTATTTAAGAACTAAGCATATGTACATAAGTCAGATATGACATCCATCCATACTATTAAGGACTAAGCATCAACAGATCTATCTATCATTCATCTATATTAAGGCACTAAGCAAGTAAACACATAAACACATCAATACATCGCACAAATCATAGAAGCACAACATGTACGTGGTTCACCCCCACCCTAGGGCTACATCGACCAACTCTTCTCTTCTTTATTATCTTTGTTCAAGCTTCTTACAGGCACATAGAATCCAAGTTCTACTACGCAGAAGACAGGAGATCTGTGTGCACTCTTCCAGATCCTCCTTATTATAGCTACGGTATAGCACAAAGCCTTCACACACTCTATTACTTTTACTTGAACTAGCCTTGCAAGCTTCACACAATATGCACAAAGCTGTTACAACTCTTGATCACATAGATCCAACTCTAGCACTTAGCACACCAGCCTACTAGGTATTTCTCCCCCATTTCTTACCTCGCTTAGATATTTATTTATACATTACAAAATAGGCCTAAACATGGGTAAACCCATGGGCTGACATCCCATACCCATTACATAATCCCGAATCCAAAAAAGGGCCCTAAAAGGGGCTAAGATCCCACAATATCTGCTTCATCTTACGCTCCACCTTCGACAACCTGTCGAAGTCCCAAAATTAGGTCAAACATGACCAAGAATCCTCAAAACTTGGTAAAGGGAAAACACATTTGGTACAAATCTAAACTTTAGCACAACATACCATCCACAGTCAGATGGACAAACAGAGAGGGTCAACAGAGTGATTGAAAATATGTTGAGAATGTATATGATGGATAAGCCATCTAAGTGGGAATATTACTTGCACTTGGTTGAGTTTGCATATAATAATGGGTATCAAGCTTCATTGAGAATGAGCCCATTTGAAGCCTTGTATGGTAGGAAATTCAATACTCCAGTAAGTTGGGACAACCCAACAGATAGAGTGGTACTTGGGCCAGAGTTTTTCAAGGATATGGAAGACCAGATGGTTAAGATCAAGAAGAATTTAAAAGCAACTCGGGATAGATAGAAAGTTTATGCAAATAAGAACAGGACAACTATAGAATTTAAAGTAGGGGAGCATGTAATTTTGAAAGTGAAGCCCAAGAAAATCTCCTTGAAATTGGGTAGTTGTACAAAGCTGACAGCCAGATTCTATGGTCCATTTGAAATATTCGATAGAATAGGGCCAATTGCATACATGCGTGCATTGCCTGCTTCCACAAATGTGCATAATTTATTTCATGTCTCTTTACTAAATAAATATGTACATGATCCTAACCATGTTATTGTTTGACATCTGATTCAGGTAGAGACACAGGGAGACTTTCAGGTTCATCCAATGCGGGTATTGGACAGAAAGGTCAAAATGATCAGGAATCGAGTTATAGAGCTGGTAAAAGTTCAGCTGACCTCCTATGTTCCTAAATATTCTACCTAGGAGTATGAATATGCCATGCGGGCAGAGTACCCGCAAATTTTTGAATAAAATTTGAGATTTCGATCTCTATTTTGTATATGCACTGAGGACAGTGCCAAAATAAGGGGGAGGGGATGTAACACCCTAGGTTTTGAGCCCCATATTAAATAATGTATTTTGTCAATTGTCAAGAGACCAAAGGGCCCAAACAATTATTAAAAGGACAATGTTCCCAATAAACGTAATGTTTTGATCATTATTAATAATAAATACATCATTGGCAGCTAGACAGACAAGGACTAGAGTTATAGGGGGATATGATTCCACAAGAGAGGGGGCTTGAGGGGATAAATTTTTGTTTCCTATTTTAATTACACTTTTGTCTAAGGGAGTGGATCAGTTACGTGAGATTCTTGGGAAAGGCCAAGAGGTTCTTGATTCCCCACGAAAATAATTAATCCCATCCATGTTCTGATTAGGGGGGTTGGCTCGTTCGCTCCTTCACTTATTCTTTCATTCCATTCTTTCCCTCACGCATTCATTCACTGATTTTTCATTGTTTCTCACTTGGGGCAAATATCTCACTCCATTCATTTCCTTCACCCATTCATATTCCTCATCCTTTTCTTGGCTTGGGGAAAGGAAACAAACCGTTGAAGAGAAGCCATGGTATCATTGGATGTAGAGGTCATTGGTGTAATCCAGCCATGACTTGAGGCCTGCACATCTGAGATGCATGGCCTGTGTCCATATTTTTTCACAACTGTGAGTCCTGAGACTTTCAACATGGAGATTTTGGACCAGTTGCATTGGATCCCTAGAAGGAGAAGGACTGCTTGAGGGACAATGTGGCATAGAAGGGTGGAGGTCCAGTCTTTTGGGTGGTGCAATCTGGGTAGAAGAGAGTTGGGTACTTGGATTGTTGTGAGTGCTGGGAAATTTTGTGAGAGCTTGAGTGCTGACTGGTTCGAGAAGCCAAGTAACACTCTCGAACCGTCCTTGTGAGTGCTGGGAAATTTTATCGATGATTTTATCGATAAATGGCATTGTGTATTGTATATAGACACAAAGTTTTCCTTGTTTTTTCACAAGGATGAAGTCAGAAACCCATGAAGTGTATGTAATGAAATAGATGAATCACATCGGGAAATTTTTATCACTTTGGATTTGATCATGGGGGCCTTGCCAAGGTGAATAGGTTGTTGTTTTTTATAGAAAAGGATGGCATACAACCATGCATCAATATGATATTCTATAATGGCAGGATCAATTCCAAACATATCTGAATAAGTCCATGTAAAAACATCAGGAAAATCTTGGAAACGGTCTTTGTAGGCGACATTCAATTAAAAAAAACATTTTTCTCTAAGAAGGATGTTTTGAGTGACACAAAGATTAATAGAGATATCCACTTTAATTATAGGTGAAATATTGGCTATATTCCCTACTTCAAATGCATCAGGGGTAGGAATACAATTCTTAAACCAATCAAATTTTCCATGGGGGAGAAAGTCTTTTGTTTCAACAATTCAAAGGTCAAAGGGACTCGTCTATTGGAATAAAAAGTAGGAATGGTGATGCATATCATCCTATGGGTAATCATGACAGTTAAGGGTCTCTAGAAGTTTTTCATTATAATTAAAGATATTGGTACTAGAGTCCACATATTCAAGCAATGTTGTGGTAGGGGTAGAAGAAGGGATAGTGAACCATATTTCAACTCCATATGAATGAGAAGTTTGGCCCACATAATACACTTCTAGAGAGGAAGACCTAGAATAAAAAAATGGGGTTTCCACCAATGTTGAGACCAAGGGGACACCGAGCATATAAATAGTGGCCCCATGGAGGTTGAAAATTAAAAAAATTGTGTATGGTATTCTCACTAGGTCTTTCAGGAGGAGGTATGATTTTAACAATCAATTTCCCACTTTTTGAAAAAAACCTTTTAGATGTCAAAGGGAAAAATCATTCACAACTTAAGTTGGTTTATCCTCTAGAGAGGAATCAAGACAAGGAACAATGGTGATGGCATATTGAAATTGGGGTAACTTGGGACACTGATGAGAATAATGATTGTAAGTATCACACAGATCAAAATAATGATTGGTTTGAAAGGACTTAATGTACTTTGTTGATGATTCACAAAGAGATATTTCCACAATGGGTGTGGATGGGTCCAGTCCTAAATCATTAGAATTAAAAATTTCCTTTAGTTTTGGGAGAAGTGGAATATTATTGGTTGCATGGCCATAAGATCACATAAATCACACAGAGGGATAGCTCTTGATATAGTGGCTTGGGAGGCCATAGCTTGTCCAAAATTGGTAGTGCCTCACAAGAGATGTATTAAAAGTAGAAAAAATTGTTGAGAAGATCAAGAAGATCCATTTGCAAGTTCGAAAGATGTTGAAGAATTCACCGGAAAATTATAGGGATAAACATGACTAACACATAATAGAGAGAAAATTTATAGCGGGAGATAGAGTATGGTTACAATTGAATAAGGAAATATGACATGGTCTTGGTAAGAAGATCAAGGCTCTGTGGTATATTCCTTTTGAGTTATTGGAAAAGGTGGGCATCAACGCCTATAGACTTAGTCTACCCCCATACATGCACATTTACTCAGTAGTGAATGTGGAAAATATCAAACCCTATAAGTCTTCCATGTTGGATCAAGGGGAGGAGTAGGTCCTACCTTCCATAGAGGAATTAGCACTGGATGCTCAAGCAAAGTTGGCATAGGACATAGTTTTGTAGAAACGGTCTAGAACTACAATAAAATGGAAACATGACCTTTGGTATGTTGGATTGAAAGAAAAACTTCCATACAAAGGAAATTGGTACTCTAGGGAGAAGGTAGAGGAAAACATTCCTCACCTCCTTCAGTAAATATTTTGGGGACCAAAATCCTTCCTAAATGGGGAGGTATGATCTGGATTGGATCATTATATTATTTTTCATTTATATCGATTCCTCTAGAGTGAAAAAAAATGGTGGAATCATCTTGCAAGTCCATTTTAGTGGCAGGTCTCAGTTTGGAAAATTGGGGTCAGATACCTTCTCGGGCCATTTTGAGGCATTAAATGACATCTTTTAGGATTATGGTTTCTAGGATTAATGACCAAACCCTCGACGATGTTCTAAATTGTGATAACTTTCCACTAGTGGTTCAAACTCCTCAATCAAAACTTGTATTGAAAAGTTATTCCTCCGACAAGTTGACCTACCGTGTTGACCACCATGGTGCGAGAGGATGCCACATCAACCCACGTTACTCACACATATAGATCTATCCACATATGTAATTTCAATAATATTATATAAGGTTCAAAACCTTAACAAAATTGAGGGTTGAGGAAGTAAAAAACCTACCCCTAGATGGCTATCGAGTTATGTTAAATGTTGGGCCCCTAAGAGGAGAAGGGGTTCCATTCTACATTATTGTATTTTTTTCCATAGAAGAACATAACAACTGGGAGTGGGAAATTAGAGAGCCTAATAGAGGGGGTTAATGTTTTGTAGCATCCTAACAAGACAGAGGTCTCAGGTAACTCCATAGAGAGTACCTTCTCCTTTGTACTTGTGTTATTTCCATACCAGGGAAAAGAGAGTAGAGAAGCCTCACTTTCTAGCTGTATTTTCTCTGGTAAGGGTTTCCTAGAGAAAATATTTGTGTTATTTTGTGGATGGTGTGTGATTGTATTTTATTTTTCTCTATTTTTCATATTTTATCTATTTCACATATAAGCAAAAAATCAGTAGTTAAATATTTTGGAATCTAAAGGAATTTAACTTTCATAATATAGATTTCTATTTTTTATTTATCAGATTTATTGTGACGAACTGTTCCAGTGGAATATCCACAATAGTTTACAGATCAATGCACCATATATGTAGGTCTCAAGTCTATTATACAACCAATTCCTATAATGATTCTATATTATGAGATTTCATTTCTAATCTAAGAAAGGAAATTGTATTCACACCTTGGTGAAACCAAATTGTAAAATCAAATCACACTTGAAAAATGGAAATTCACACATGCATAGTTAAATTTAAACTCACACTTATAGTTTAAGCATAAATTACACACTTTCATAATTAGATATAAATTATGTCTAAGAGTAACCACATTGTAGTAACTCTCTTCTAATTTTCATTATGAACCAAATGCAAAATCTCACTAATATATTTATAAATGAAAAACATATAGCCACACAATCATGCTTAAATGCTATAAACAATAACACAAGGAAAATGACCAAAAACACTTATATTATGTTGAGAGGGCCCTGCCTCACAAAATAGAGGTGTAGGGATTAAGCTATAGTAGAATTAAATGGATGGATATAACCTACTCATTACTCAAAGGAGCATATGGAAAATATTAATCTAGAGTTCCCTAGATTAGAACAAGTCTTCAAAATATCAAGAGATATGTCTTTCAATCACAAACGAATTTATCTTAGTCAATAGTGCTAGCTGGAAAACCCCCCTTTAACCATACTGGGGTTTAAGATATAGACAAAGCGAATCATCGTCTAAAATTCAATCTGGTTTTTACTCTACCCCAAACATACCAAAACAAATGAAAAGAAAGAAATAAGAGAGAAGATCGGTAACTATACCTTTTATCCCATGTCTGGTGATAATTTCCTCAAGCTATGTAGTTCCAAAGACTACAAGTCTCCTCCCAAGGCTGACCTGCATCCAAAGCTAGGCAAACAAGGACTACAAGCATGTTATTTCTATTCATGAGTTAGGGTTAGATATAAAATTCTATGTATAAATCAAAGAAAATACACAAAACATTATCATTTGGGACAAGGAAAAGAGATTACTTTATTCATCAAACAAAGAGTGAAACTTACAATCCGTTTCAACCAACGTTCTGCGAACCTGGTCCAGGCTCCTCTTTATAATGCTCCAAGTGCACCTTCAATAGGCCTGTTCTCTCAATCTTCTGATCACCTCAAGGGAAGGGAATGGATTGAATGGAAGAAGAAGGGGATGAAGAGGGAATGTTGAGGAAATATCTCACAAAAGGTAGAAAAATCTTGGGCAAGGAAGGGAAGTGAAATTGGGTAGAGTTTCACTATTATTATGCTTAGATATGAAATGAGGCCCCAACAACTCCTTCTATACAAAAAAATGATGGTTATTTGGTTGGGGGATGGGTTATAGCAAGTGAATTGGTTTGGAAACCTCCAATAGCCCGTGAATTTCACTAAATTCCTCACAATGTTTTAAGTTTTGAAACTTTTGCAAGCATACGCGGGATATTTAGTGTGCAACAAGATTATGTACATGGGTTTTATAGCATGAAACAAGCGTATATATGTAGGTTGTAGTGGTGCAGGGCACGTACATGTTCTAAAAAATGGTTTTTTAAGACGAGATCCTCAGCAGTGCTTTGGAAAAATATGCAAGTAAGAGGGCCAAGGCCATGTATGCATGAATAGGGAATTTTAGGGCTATAACAGATGCCCCCTAATGTGTGAGGTCAAAAGAGAAACTAATGGCCAAAATACATTACACCATCTTCATCAATGTACAAAATCGAGTGAGCCTGAGACCAGAGTTTAGGAGGTGCCATCTGCAAAACAACAATTGTCTCTCTGAGGTGGGAATACCCATGCTCAGGATGAATTGAACCATGGATTCCAATCAAATACACTACAGATCCATGTCATATAACTATATAAAGTGTAGCCACGAGAAATACACATCGGATCTACATCTCAAAATCATTTGAATATATACAAGTATACTATGCATCTTCAATAAGTTAGTGATGCCTACGGCTAGAGATGAGGTATTCATAGCTCAAGAAATGACTTCAAGATATTCAAAAATCAGGTAGGAGTACAATGGGAGTGTATAACTCACTACCCTGAGGTGTTCGATAGTTCGATGGGAAAATACATGAGGATCTCTATGACTAGACGAAAAACTCAATCGATTTCGAGTCTGGACTTGACTGGACTCTCGGGATGGCCAACTCATGAGAGTAAAGAGACAAACTCCAGAAAGACTGACATAGGCTGGGTAAAACTTCCCTTGGAAAAAATCATGACAAATGATCAGACTCGAGAAACATGACATTAACATAAGTTTGTGATGCTGGAGGAAACACAAACTCTCCATTTGTTTGGAAGAGTAACCAAACGGAGGAGGACATAGCTCTATGTAGAGAGAAAAACTTCCTAAGGTCATACTAGATCCCAATGCTTGATGAACAAATGGAAGGATGTGCTTTTTCCAGGGGCGACTATCTTTACTGCCGAAAAAAGAATGTATATTTCAAATCCCCTCTTTTTGGAATATTTGATTTTTTTGTATTTTTAAATTTTTTAAGAGCTTGAAAAAGAATAAAAGAATGCTACGTTACAACAGAGGAACGAGTGTCATGACAAACAAACCAGTTCCAAGTGCATGGAACACACTAATGCTCAGGAAAATGAGACATGTACAGGATAAGGACACTCAGGGAAAATTCCTCCATGGGTCAAGGTGTCAGGTCGCAGATGCAGGAAGTAATGTAAGTCTTGCATATAAGGAATGATTCAAAGGTTTAGTTGAGAGAAACATGGAGCCAACATTAGGACAAAGACGCAAATATGAGACTAGCAAAATGCGATTAAGCAAGACACAATGAGACCCCTTCTATGTATTTTTTTGGAGCCCATAGAAGGTAAGATCGGTAGTTTTTTAACATTTAGAGAGTATGAAAAAACACAAAAGAAGACTCTAGGGAGCACCTTCTTCGAAGATAGTCTAGTCAGTTCGAAAAAGGGTTGAACTTGCACCGCAAAAACGTCTATTCAAAACCATTTTAACGAGCGCGACAAAGACAATATCACTTGGAAATATTTTCAATTTTAAGGAGTCTAAAAAGAGATTAACTATGGAATCACAACATTTTTCAGATTTTAGTCTCCCTAGCCTGAAAAAGTATAAAAGTAACTGAGTAGAAATCTCCCGACGAGACAAATATCCTGAGGCGTACCTTTTTCTTCTTTAATCTACAGGCTGGAAAAAGGGTTAAACTCATGCCAATAGATGTTCTTCTGGAACAATTTTAACGAGTGTGAAGGAACAAGGTCACTCGATGATCTTTTCAATTTTAGGGAGTTTGAAAAGAGATTAACTATGGACTCCAGGGGGGGTGGGGGTTCCTTTTTCGTAAGTAATCTCCGAGGCCCAAAAAAGGTGATAAACCAAAACCAAGGAGAATGTTCCTTTTTCAAAGATTTAGTCCCTCAGACCCGAAAAAGGGTTAAAATTATGCCTGAGAATATGCTTCTAGTGAAATGAGGTTATAAAGCATACCTTTATTCGTAAAATTAGCCATCCTGACCAGAAAAGGGGTAAACTACCGCCAGATAGATGTGCCTTCAAATTTGAGTTTGGCGAGCGTGAAGGACAACAAGATCGCTCAACAATATTTTCATTTTTAGAGAGTTTGAAAAGGGATTAAAGAAGATTCCAGGGGGCCTACTTTTCTCAGTTAATCCAGATGATATTGAAAATAATAAATATAGTCTCGTTGGATGTTGCTCTCGAATTTCAAAGCGAGCTTGAAAGACAACAAAGAGTTCTCATTTGGTATTCCCTAGGGTAAGGCCTAAAATGATGGTGCATCAAAAGAATGAGGTTTTATATCATAATCATGATAGGACTAACAAGGACTCCCAAGCCTATAGTCATTACTGACAACATGGATGCCAAAATGCAGCAAGGATCTACCTAGGGCATCCATGTAAAGGTAGTTTGGACCACCTAATTATGACACTTTTAGAGAAGCAATGAAGGTTCTGTTTCGCGCTTCGGTGGGGTCGATCCTATGGCAAAGAAAAAAATACAACAAGATGCAAAAAGTGGAAATGAAATCCTAAATTATAAAAAAAGTTTGAAAAAATGACTTTTACGAAAGGATACCCAAAAAGTGACCCACCCCAAAAATTACCAAACCAAAATAAAAAGAGTACAAGAACGACCAATAATAAACTCAGAAGTGGAGTCGAGTGATCACCAAGCCAAAAAAAACAACAAAGGGGGAAAAAAGGGGGAAAAAAGGGCCAAAAACGTCTATAAATAGAAGTTGACAACTCATTTTTACCATTGCAATTTGAAAATCAACCAAAAGGTGAAAAAACCCCTTTGCAAAAAGAGTAGATTCTGGGAGCTTCAGTGGATGAAATGACCTTTTGTTTGGACCAAGTAAGTACAAGTCACTCATACTTGCAATTTAATTCATTTTTTATGATTTAATTTTATGTTTTGAGGGGGCATGCTCTTGTTAAAAGAGTGGCCCTGCATGTATCCAGGTTGTCCAAGGCCAACCCGCATATGTACTAGGGCAGGAAACCACTAGCCCGTGTACATACACAAATATATACAAAAAAACCCACGTACACCTTTGTAGACCTTGAAAAAATAAAAAGGCAAGTACTAACTCTCCTCCATTTTTCCATGAAACAGGATGTATGTTCACTGGAGGGAGAGAGAGCATGAGGATATTGATGTTTTGGTCAAAGAGGACCCTATATCCATTGTTGCACTGAAAAAGTATGGGATATGGAAGTTCTTCCAGTGTTTGTTCATGAGGACACAAACTAGGCTGCTCAATGCTCTTGTGGAGTATTGGCATCCTAATGTAGAGGTCGTTATTGTAGAGGGTCAATCACTGACCCCATCCAAAGAGTACATATACTTCTTGACTGGACTCTCGGGGAGAGGGGAACCGATTAACTTGAGGACGTTTCCTCTGGGGCCTTTCAACATCGAGGATTACATTCAGATGTACTGTGAGGCCGACAGTCAGAAGGTAGGTTATTAGGTGCCAATCCACAATATCAGCAGCCTATCTATGTGTGTGATCTTACTCTTGATCGAGTGGATTACTAGATTCACAACCCTTCACTAGGCCTCCCAGGCACACATGCATTGTTCCATTTAGTGTTTGGAGGCCAACATTTTTGAATGGTGTACGACCATGTTGATATGCATGAAGAGACAACTTACAGAGTTTCAACGATGTACTAACAAGAACTTTGGGTTCGGTACCATTTTGTGCTTCTTATTTGAGAGGGTGCCCAGTCTTAGTCCTAGAGAGACAATACGGGGGCATGTAGCATCCTTCCTAGCAGTGACTAGGTGGGCAGCGTTGCTACCTTGCAGGGTGGAGGGAGGACCATAGAGACCATCGATGACAAATTCTTTGACTGGTGGGCACGTCAGATCCCAGTGATCAAGGATTACCCATATGTCAGGATAAACCTCACCAAAGACTCGATCATGCCTATACCTCCTGGCGAGGAGTGAGGTGAGATAGGTAACATAATTTTTTAATTTTATTTTATTTTTTAATTTTCATATATATAATTTGTATGCGTGTATAGAGTAATGACTTGTGTATCTGTTCTGTACAGATGTGGGGCCTGTGCAACCAGAATACTTCACCAAGACTCAGCAACGTCCTCAACCCAAGGCAAGACCAATAACAACAGGAGGACTAACATTTGTAGGGGGACCCCCAGCCAGAGAGGCAGACAGAGTTCTGTGACGAGTGGAGCGCAACCTCACAGCACTCAATCATGTTGTACCTATGGCCAAGATCGAGGATCTCTCCCCTTCTATGCAGCCTCATGTAGTAGGTGTGCCTCATACTTGGGTCTAGTTATTTCGTCATTTGGCCAACACTGTTTTACACTATAGCAGGGCCAATATGCATCGGACCTAGATAGTATAGACTGTTGATGTGGCAAGGAATTTTTTTTTATATGTATTTTTTGAGGGCATAAGCCCGACAATGTATACTGAACACTTTTGAGTCTTTCATGCCCACCTATGTACTCATGACACTATTTTTTGACACACACACACACACACAAACACATATACATATTTTATGTCTTATGGATGACATTTTAAAAATTTATTTACATGTGTATGTGTGTGATTTTATTTTATGTGTGTGAAGCATGCTAATCTAAAATTTGATTAGATAGAGTATATGTTAGATGATTAAATCTCCTAGGAACATGGATATACGTAATGTAATCGAAAAATTGTTCTAAGAGACGTACCCTAAGGAATCATCGGTGCAGATTGGGATCATAAACGCGGTAGACCCCATTTAACTGGGACATCACCAGTTGAGAATATAAGTAGACCTGGAGGTGAGAAATACCTAGTGACAAAGCGTCATCAAGCAATTCTATCACTACAATGTACTCTAAAACATTGTTTGTAGTGTTTCCTAGAAAAATACCTATGGAAGATAACAACTGGTCTCCAGGTGAGAAAATCACCCAAGCTACGGAAGAAAGCCTCCGAGTGTGCCGCCTAGCACCGTCTTCGAACCCAAAGAAAACCTTCGATTCACTTGAAATCTGCCACAGTGAAAAATAAGACATAAATAACTACACATCCACAAAACAAAAAGACAAAAAATGTATAAGAAGTTATACATATATACAAGAAGTCACCCATGTGACCAACATAAGAGTAGTACTTCTTGAGGTAGAGCCCATTTCTAGGCTCTTCCAAGGCATTTCCCTCAAAATAAACCAGACGGTAAGTGCCCTTTTCCAAGACCTATTTCATAATGAACGGTCTGAACCACATGGGTTTGAACTTGTCTACCCCTAGGGGATATTTTTCTTGATCATAGACCAGCACAATATCGCCTTCGGATAAAATCTGAGGAGGAATAGACCGATCATACTGACACTTGACTCGTTGCTTATGAGCCTCATTGGCTAAGGCTACATTACAACGCTTCTCATCGAGTTTCTCAAGATATATAAGGTGTTCCTCAAGTGGTGAAGTGTCCGACAATAATTCCACTGCCAACTTTAAAGAAGGAATATGACAATCAATAGGTAAGACTGCTTCCATCCCATATATGATTTGAAAAGGTGAAAAACCAGTGGCAGTCTTCACAGACGTTCGATAGGCCCACAAGGTTGAATATAACATCAAATACCAATTTGACTTGGCAGAATTGATCGTTCACTGAAGAATAGTCTTGAGAGACTTATTCACAGCTTCAACCTGACCATTCTCTTGGGGGTAATAAGGTGATGGATGTTCTTGTTTGAACCCTAGATTTGACGTTAACTCAATCATCATTTTTTTTGGGAAGTTATTTCCATGGTAAGTGAAAATCTCCTTCGGGATACCGAACCTTTCTACTATCTGATTAAAGATGAAAAGAGTTGTTTTTTCTCCATCATTGTTGAATGTTGGCATAGCTTCGACCCACTTTGTGAAGTAGTCAACTACTAGGATGATATAACGATGCCCCTGGGCTGAAACTGAGTGACATGTAGTAAATTAAATCCCCCACTTGGTGAAAGGACCAACATCAATGACAGGAAACATAGGAGCAGGATGTGCCTGCATCATCTGATAGAATATCTGGCACAAGTGACACTTGTTGATCGCTTCCACAAAATCCTTGATTAATGAGGGCTAGAAGTAACCTGCACGTAGAATATTTTGGTTTGTTTCCAACCCATACAAATGAATGCCACATGCTCTAGTTTGATAGTCATTGAAAACGAGATCTTCCTCTTCATGGGTAAGACATCACCGAAGAATGAAATCTATACCTCGACGATACAACATGTCATCGAAGATAAGTTAATTTTGCTCCTAATGTCGAATTTATCAACGCTCATCGCGGGAAGAAGAAGCGGGGAACTTCAGAGTCTGGAGGTACACAAGTATATCTCCATACCAGGGGTCTGAATATGCAATTAGAAAAATATCTTTGTTAATAGGAGACTCTTTGGGCATGATAATACTAGACTCAATCGGAAGTTTCGAAATGATTTTGGAAAAGACCAATGAATTTTTGGATTTTGCAGAAACAAAATCCAAGTCAAATTCCTGTAAGATGACTATCCATCTACTGATCTTTCTGCCAATGACTCATCATTTTAACACCTATTGGAAAGGGTTGATGATGACAATGACAATGGTCTTGCGAAAAAAAATGTAATGATGGAACCGTTGGACAACGTGGATAGCTTCCAAAGAAAGTTTCTCAACATGAGAGTAGTTGAGTTACGATCCAACCAGGCCTTGGATAAGGTAATATATAATGTGTTCCTCAAGCATGTCAGCTTCTTGAACCAAGACCATGCCAATGGTTGACTCTGCAGTAGCCAAATACAACAAGAAATCTCTGTTATAATCAGGAGGCCGGAGCAGAGGGGAAAATGTTAGGGCACGCTTCAACGCTTCAAAGGAGCATTGAGAAACTTAATCCCATCAGTATGGGACCCCCTTTTTAAGAGACACATAAACCCTTTAGTGATCTCGACATACTTCGCAACAAAACACCGAAGAAATTTTGCTTTCCCCTGTAAGATCTGAAGCTGGGGTATCATGCACGGGGGAGACAATTGAACTATTGCCTCAACCTTGAGTGGATCGGCATTGATCCATGTTTTCGATACAATAAAACCTAAGAGACAACCTGACATCATGCATAAACTTCACTTGTTAGGATTCAAGAGAATCTGATAGTAGCGACATCACTCCAATATTAGTCGAACTTGGGTGGGATGATCAGATATCTTGCAAGAGCGTGATGCTAGATCATAAAGGTATGCCTCAACTATGTGTCTAGGGTCGTGAAAAGAAAACAACATGGCCCGCTGAAAGGTAGCTCCAACATTTTTTAGGCCAAAAGGCATTTTACGATACACGAAGGTACCCCAAGGACAAATAAAATCCGTTTTATGTTGGTCTTCGGGTTTGATTTGAATCTGATTGTATCCTAAGAAACCATCCATGAATGAAAATACCTCGCATCCTGCGCATTCTTCGACAATCTGATTGATGAACGAGGTAGGAAAATTATCTTTCGGACAAGCCTTATTAAAATCACAGAAGTCCATACACACGCAAATCATGCCCTGTTTCTTTTTAACCGAAACCGGGTTTAACATCCATTCCGTCAATTGCACAGGGTAGATAAAACCGACTTTGAGCAGTTTTTCTACTTCTGCCTTGATTGCTGCTGATTTTCGAGGATTTACCGAACGAAGATTCTGTCGGACCGGTTTGGCACTAGTGTAAGTCGTAATTTCATGCTCGACAATTCGTGGGTCGATGTCTGGCATTTCCTCGTATGACTAGGAAAAAACGTCGCAGAATTATTTGAATAACTCGGTGTATGTTTGAATCTCTTCAAGGGAGAAATCCGCTCGGATGAAAACAATCTCCATAATGCCAGGGGTTTTGGAGATATCGATTGGAATCATTGTAGCAATTCTTGCCATGTTACCCTCGGCATAAAATCCATGCAAAGCCAGAGGATTGATAGGACAAGGTTTATCTCCATTCATGGTCAAAACAAATTCTCCTACCTCTATTCTCATTAACTCATGAAGGAAGTAAGATCTATGATGTAGATCATCACAAGGTCTATCATGACCAGTCATTGCCTCGAGAATTGCCTCGTCAGAGGGAAAGACCAAGTCTAAAGGATCTTGAGTGGAAAGAGAATATTGAGCATAGGTAGGCTCGATAACTAAATCTAACTCTTGTGTGGGTGTCGGATCAGGGTTGGTCAAAGTCTGCTAGACAATGTTGTACGCAACCTCAACCATAGATAAGGGCATGACTATGCCACAATTCCCTATCCATTCCATCCAAGCTAATGGGGAAGGTAAATTCCATGGATCATCAAAGTAGCTCGTTCAAAATGACGATACAAGAAAAATTGCAGCCATTGGCTGGTTGGGAACAACCGATAGAAGCCTTACATCGCTAGAAGGCGATGGGTAATAAAAAGTTCCCATCAACGATGGAAACAAACAAGAACCCAAGTTGACAGTGTCAGTTTGTAGATTATCAATCATCGAGATCATGGAAGCCCTGATGAAGGGTCAGGATGAGAGAAAGACAACTGATCAATGGTCACAATCCCGCCCTCATGCAAAAAACACAAGACCCAAAAAACCGTAGAAACCACTGGATGCATCGCATAAGTCTAACTCCTTCCTAACAATAGGTTGTAGTCGAGAGGCACATCGACCACTTCAACATAGACAAATAATTTTTTACCTCCCAACTACATGGGGAAGGAAGGAATAATTCCATGTATTCTAAACAACCGATCGTTAAACACCGTATGCAACGTAGGTGACAGAGACAACGCAGACTGGCCAATGGCCTTCCAACATGCCAACGACATCATGCAAGTCAAGGCACCCTCATTAACCACTATGCAGAAAATGTTCCACGTAAAATACTTCATGGTATAAGCCAATACTATCTGAAAGGAAACATGGTGAGGAAGACGAGTTTTTAAGTCGATTGGATCGAAAACAATCGCTCCTGGGTTAAAATTATTTGCTGCTCACAAGGAGGATGAAAGAGATTTTCTCTGCGAGGGGAAACTCTGTAGGACTTCTAAAGAAGACATCGAACAAGGGGTCTGTGCTAGATCCTCTAAAATGGAATATTTCTGGGTGGCCATCGCGTTTGGATTATGAGAAGCCTTCTTAAAAACACCTTTAGGGATGTGAGTCATCATTTCACCCACCACCTTCTCAATCTGGAGAGGAGTAGGTGGGTTAGTGGCTTTCTTGCCCTTATCTGTAGATTCTAACATTCCATAGTCTTGGACCCTGGTCACTAAATGAGGCTCGACATTCATCATGTAAATATTTGCATCCAGGTAATTATTGGTAGGCGTGGGGGGTCCTTGACTACCCCCTGCTGCGGTCGTGGATGCGAAAGCCTGATCCATGTTTTTCATCATCACAACAGGATGTTAATGCGCTAATGGCTTCTGGGATTCTGTAAGATGAGGGCATAGATGAGTAGCATGGTCTTCCGTGCAAAGATTACACAGATACTTCGACTTCTTCTTCTCTGTTTTTCCCCTGCCAACATTATTTGTAGCCTTTTTATCCCCTTTTCCCTTCTTATTTCGTTGTTTCTTCTTTCCCTCAGGCTATTGGTTGTCCTTGGGATTCTTCAACTTCACACTGTGTACATCCGATTGGGTAGGGGGAACAATCGAACTTAGAGTCTGGTTGGCCACAGTCTGTTGTATCGAAAATTGTTGCAATTGATTCGACAACAGGTCTACGGACTTGCTTTGCATTGAGCCCACAATGTCATCGACATGGGGTCCAGAATTTTGCGTGACCTTATCGATATTAGACCACGACACATCTAGAAAGATCTCATAGAGCATGCCAGACTGAGAGTAGATCGGTTCAAGATGTTGGGCTCTCATAATCACCTCCTCTTCTGAAAACACTCCAGAAGTTGCTACGTCATTGGATATGTAGGGCAACAAAGAATTCAAAAGCCACTCAAGAAAGAAAGCAAGAGGTACCTTGACCTTAATTAATCTCTTTCTACACTTCCATTCTCATATATGATTAGAGATATGGTCGACCTTGGTCTACTCAATGTTGGCCAACAATTCGGTGTCAGCATTGTATCTCGCAGGTAACTGGAAATGGTTCAATAATACCATTTCCAAGTCGTTGAATTAAGAGTACCTTGAGCCATCGATCTCAATATCACACTTCGAAACACCCCCTATAATATTTCATTGAAAAAGGTGCAACTGGATAGAGTCATCCTTCAACGAGTTTGACGAGCACCATAAATGAAAATTTGTCACATGATCACCTGGATCTTCGCCATGCTTTCCCTCAAATTTTGGAATATCTGAAGGTAACTTAGTCGACATGGGGTGCCAATGTGGATCATGATAAATCAGATCGTTCAGTAATATTGACTATTTTGGCAAATGTAGTGTTGCCAGAAATGGTAGTTTCAGTTGTGAATTGTTTACAGGAAAAGAGGGTCTTGGATTTTGATTGGCATCAGGTTGCTAGGAAATGTTGGATTGCTAGCCAAGGTTCTGGTAGAAACCGTGGCCTTGACCAACATAGGGGAACTGTGTCTGTTGGGGTGTCATCGACTAACTCCCAAAATTAGATGACATAGCCTGTGCGGGGATTGCTCCCTGCATCGTATTCCAAGGACCTTGGAAGGGAATGCCCCCAACCAATCCGATGGGCATGGGTATGGAGCCCTGCCTGGGGTTACATTGAGAATGGAAGGGGTTTCTCCCGACTGACATTCCTTTCCAGGGAATCAATCCCTACCAAGGATTCCAAAGAACCTGTGTGGAGAAAACTCCAATCGTCGCTCCTTGTGAAGGAATAGTACCTTGCACCGGGTTTTGTTGACTAAAACTAGGGTTTCCCCTAGCCGAAGAAAAAACATTGTTCCCAAACACACTAAACAAAGAGAACACCATAGATCCTACCGATGTTGTATAAGATGAAGGTCCTAAACTGCCTCCACCAAAAAAGCTATAATTAGCATTTGCCCGATTGGCTGCTGAAAAGCAACACCAAGCGAAGGGGACGAAGGAGGCATATGACCCCCACCATAAGGGATAACATTAAAAGGGATTGTAGTTCCTTCGATTGACCCTTGTATAGGATAATTTAAGCTCCCTACCCCCAAACCCATGGTTTGTAAGGTATAATATGTAAGAACTGAGTTTGTATCAAAGTCGAGCATCCCATATGAGAAAGGAGGGCCCGTCACACTTTGAGTAAACATAACAATGGTCGAAGCCGATAAAGGTATCAAACCGTTGCCCGAAGTTGAGGGAGGTGAGACCACTGTGGTTCTGACTGACAAAGGTGGGAGAGGAGGTAGGATGCCCCCTGCAGTAGTAGTCGTAATGAGAGTATGAGGACTCTCAGATGAAGTAGTAGCATTTGCTTCCATTGTCACTTGTAGAACTAGATAGCGCTCATAAGATGTCACCTTAGGAGGGAAAATATGAATCAAGATTGACGCCAACAAGTCGATAATCAGAGGGTCATCTAGCCTACGAGCCTCTTCCTCAAGGTCAGAAATGGTAGTTTCCTCCGGAGTAAAAAATTCTCCTCATGGAATAGGCTCAGACATATTTTCCTATGGCTCGGTCACTTCGAACGACCCTTCTTGATCAAGTATTTGCCTCAATGGTGGTAGAGGTAGCTCATAAGTAACCGACGATAGGCCCTGAAGCCTTCGTGACCAACAAATCTGTTGATATTCCACTTTGTGAAATTATCAAATGAGACAATAAGGCTTGACTAGTGTAAAAAACAAAGCACACACTAAAACGTTTCCTAAAGATAAATCAAGCAGTCAAATATCTAGTGGGAAGGATGGTTACGCCAATCGACACTAGAGGAACTAATCGGTGCAAGTGCAAATCAAACAGGAAAGCACCCTCCAGGTATACGCTACGAAGTACGATCCGATGTCCACCCTAGGTACCATGGTATACCCCAGTAGTCACTTGTGTAAGTTCATAAAATATGGGCAACTAGGTTGTTAGCTCGCAGTCCGTTACCAGCCGGGTATAGTTGATAGTCAGGCATATTGTAATGAGTAGGATAACAAGTCCAAAGCCCTTCAAGATTATTGAAATCAAATGGTCCGGAAGACAACTGAGGATATCAAACAGATTCGAAGTCCATGAAGCTTCATAGGAAAATGCGATCATTATTGTTCCCGATAAAGACCCTCAATATACAATCCCCACTACATTCGGTCCAGCTTTGGAGGTGTTATCTCCTCTGCCTTTCCTGACACGACCTCATGTTTATCCCTTGTGTTAGAGGGGGGTCTTGGATAACTCTTACGGCATTGGACTTAAAGAACTAGATAACTCAGACTCCAATGTTTGTTTTAAAGTGGCCTTGAAGAGTTTCCTCTTCACACCTAATTCAAGGCCCTAAAACCCTAAACTAGTTTGTGAACCCTACAAATAGAAAAGTCTAATGTATTTTAGATTGAGCGTTATTTTTAAGGCTTTATTTACAAAAAAGGTATGGTATTGAAACTAATGGTGTTATAAAGAGACAAATAAGGAAGAGAACTTTAAAATACTTGAAAGAAAAATTACTTCGAAATTAAAAGAAAAGCTTGTAACCAACTCTTTGTAAATTCAAATTTTCTAACTGATATTTCAAGATCTTTTAAACAAATAAATCCTAAAACTTGATTTTGTTTGACTAAAAACTGCTTATGTTTCGGGAAATTGAAAATATCTTGGAAATAAATACTCTTTTTCCTTTTTCAAATAAAAACTTTAACTACTTTACCAAACTAAATGCAATAAAATAAATTCTCTTTTTTCTTTTCGAGCTGCTTTAATGAGAAAAAACTGAAGTAAATTTTTTTTTTTTCAAAGAAAGAGAAAGGGTAAAAAGAACATCGAAAAAAAGAATGATAAAGACCCTAATCCCACTGCGGATCGCAGGGATTCAACCAAGAAATCAAAAGGCGAATCTAAAACTTGATAGCTTTCTCAAAACATTTTTAGGGCAAACATAAGAAGACTAAGGAAACAAGTAAACTAGAACCTATACCCAAGCTATGGCCATAGACAGAGACTCTAGCTGATTCAAAAAATCCCTGAGAAGTGTGAAATTCTATCAGGAAAGAGGCAAACTCCCACTTTATTAAAAATACTTTCATGAAAAAGAGACGTAGGTTGTTGCATCAACAGTCTGTGTATGTACGCAGGTTGTTTACAGTGCAGAGCGCATATGTATGTGGGTTGACCCAAAACAAGGCACGTACACCTCTGATTCTTTCCAAAAATAAGAAGACAAGGAAGAATTATAGGGTAGGGAAAGCTGGTATGCACCTTAGAGGTCAACAGAACCCCTTGAAAGAATCAGTAAACTTGACTAAAACTCTAAAGAAAAAAAAAAAAATTAATCAACCCAAAACCACCAAAAAAACCCTAGAGAGATCCCTAATATGGTTGCCAATTCTACTAGCGGGAAAAACCCCCCTTTAACTATACCAGGATTTAAGATATAGACAGAGTGAATGACCATCTAAAATTCAGTCTAGTTTCTACTCTACCACAAACATACCAAAACAAATGAAAATAAAGCAATAAGAGAGAAGATCGATAATTGTACCTTTTATCCCATGTCTGGTGATGCTCTCCTCAAGCTCTGTAGTTCCAAAGACCGCAAGTCTCCTCCCAAGGCTGACCTACATCCAAAACTAGGCAAACAAGGAATACAAGCATGTTATTTCTATTCATGAGTTAGGGTTAGATATCAAATGCTATGTATAAATCCAATAAAATACACAAAACATCATCATTTGGGACAGGGAAAAGAGATTATTTTATTCATCAAACAAAGACTAAAACTTACACTATGTGTCGTCCACCATTCCGTGAACTTGGTATGGGATCCTCTTTACAATGCTCCAAGTGCACCTTCAATAGGTCTCTTCTCTCAATCTTATGATCACCTCAAGGGAAGGAAATGGATTGAATGGAAGAAGAAGGGGCTAAAGAGGGAATGCTGAGGCAATATCTCACAAAAGGTAGCAAAATCTTGGGCAAGGAAGGGAAGTGAAATTAGGCAGAATTTCACTATTCTTAATCTTAAATATGAAATGAGGCCCCAAAACCTCCTTTTTTATGACAAAAGGATGGTTATTTGGTTGGGGTATGGGCTATATCAGGTGAATTGGTTGGGAAACCTCCAATAGCCCGTGAATTTCACCAAATTCCTCACAACTTTTTAATTTTTGCAAGCATATGTACGTGGGTTTTATATCATGCAACAAGCATATGTACGCGGGATGTAGTGGTGTAGGGCGCGTACATGCTCTAAAAAATGGTTTTTTAAGAAGAGCTCCTCAATAGTTATTTGGAAAAATATGCAAGTAAGAGGGCCAAGGCCATGTATGAATGAATAGGTCATTTTAGGGCTATAACAAATAGGATTTTTTATACATTAATCATCCTCTTTGATTAAGATAAGAAAATAACAATCTTAAGAAGGTACCTAAATCAAATATCTAAATTCTCAAGTAGTTCTTAAAATATTGCTTATTATCAATGCAAAAAAATGTTAATCGATCAAGAATACTAGCATACAAAACTAAATTGTTATGCCCATTTAGCAATGTTGTTAATTATTGAATTTCACTCGAGAAGGTTATAGTAACCACGTTATGTATTAATCCATATAGGCTTCCCTAGAAACCCCCAAAAGTGTGTGCCCTATGGATTTGCAACACCATATCTTTGACCTTGTTTCCCCTTACTCTTGCAACAACTTATGAGATCTGTAGAAACCATGCAATGGTTCTATAACAATATTTAACCAATCCTTAAAACCAAATTCAAGTATGCTACCATTTCCTAAGATTTATCAAAATTCAAATGGAAAATAGGAAATGTAATTAAAATTACCTCAAAGCCTTTATATTGATATCAATAAACAAAAATGGGTAATACATGGTTAATCATAGCACAAAGGATGGTTGATGAAAGGAAAATGATAACCAAAAGTGACCAGATCAAATACCCATGATCTCCCCCCAAATAAATATTTTGCATGTACATGTAAAACCCTATAAACTCCCTACTAGTCCTTTGGATCAAAGGAATATGAGCAAGAGTGTTTTTTGTGTATATTGATCCAACTAAAAGGGGGTTTACCATGCTTTCCCATACTATAATATCCCAACTTAAGTTCCAAATTGATCCGGATTTATGTAGGAACACAATGAAATATAGAAAAACACATAAACGCAGAGATGCAGCCGAAATAAGACTTCATTTCATTAATAACAAATGACTGAAATATGCTTACAGACAGAATGGAAATCAACTAGCTAGGGCACTGGTAGCTTATCTCTGAGAAGAGATGTGGCGGCTACTGGCCTCTGAACTATGTTACAATGAGGCTTGAAGGCCTAGTATTATTGAGAAACAATGGAAAACCCTAAACATCCAAAGACCTAACCCTAGGAGATGAAACGCCAAGACTATGGGCCCCGTTTGGGTAAGTTGGTACATCAACTTCCCGGGGACGTAACTTTGGCATACAATCTCCGTTTGATGCGTTCCATACCTCGTTAGAAAGATCTATCCTAGGACTACAACTTTTGGGTGAGCAACATGATCTATGATCCATGTTGCTCCCCGTTTTCCCAAAAAACATCGTTTAAGGCCTCAAAACGGCTCCGGAAGTTCAGGACCCGAAAAATTGCTAAAAATAGTAAATTGTGCGGAAACTGAAAAACTGAAAGAAGCAATGGTGGGGGTCCAAGTGGAATAGGTGGGTGGCCACCAATATCCACCTGGATAATTCCTCCCCCCTTAGGAAGCAATGGTCCCCATTGCGTTGAGTTCCTCCATGAGATGAGGAAACTTC
>ML784678.1:1346905-1360426 GCA_009831015.1 Picea engelmannii
ACCCTAAACATCCAAAGACCTAACCCTAGGAGATGAAACGCCAAGACTATGGGCCCCGTTTGGGTAAGTTGGTACATCAACTTCCCGGGGACGTAACTTTGGCATACGATCTCCGTTTGACGCGTTCCATACCTCGTTAGAAATATCTATCTTTGGACTACAACTTTTGGGTGAGCAACATTGATCCATGTTGCTCCCCGTTTTCCCAAAAAAAGTCGTTTAAGGCCTCAAAACGGCTCCGGAAGTTCAGGACCCGAAAAACTGCTAAAAATAGTACATTGTGCGGAAACTGAAAAAATGAAAGAAGCAATGGTGGGGGTCCAAGTGGAATAGGTGGGTGGCCACCAATATCCACCTGGATCACAAATCAACCAAATGACTTATTTCTTCATGCTTATTTCTAAAAAAATAGAAATTGATAATTGGGTGACCGACATAGATGAGTGGAAAATGATACTGCAATCTATCCACTATGTCTCATGTCTCATATCTCCTTAAAGAATTCATATACAATTTATATATATTCAATAATACATTAATATTAGTGTAAGATAGGGGTTCTCTTATCTTAATTTCAAGATATGGGGCTTCCAGAAACACATTAATTTCATGTATTTCCAGTTTATCTCACTGCAGTTCTATCAAAAGTATGTAGAGTAGGTAGTAGTTGGATGCAGAATTTAATTCCATGTCCAACGAGTGCCTACACTTGGAATTTGAGAAAAACTACAAGGAGATAAGTCAGACACGAAGCTCAATGATACACCTAGTTTATTCTTGGAACACCAAGTTTAGTGGTACAAATAGTTGGCACATTTGAAATATGTTTACCGGTGTACTAATTTATGGGTGAGAGGTGAACGCATGTTCCTCCTATTCTGACAATGGAGCATAATAAATTTTCAAAACAACCTTGTATTTCTTGTTATATATGAAAATATTAGAGGAATTTCAATCTCAAAATGGGCCCCAAAACGAAAATTGTACTATCAAAATCAACTTTAAAAGAACCAATAGGATACAAGATGATGAACACAACTATAAGGGTAAATATTTTTAGAGGGAAAGGAAGAAAACTACCTTTTTAAATTATATTTTCAACTTATCTTCTTGTAGGTTTACTCAAACTTCAAGTGTAGGCACTAGTTGGATGCATAATTCAATTTTGAATCCAACTAGTGCCCAATTTGCATAATTTTGATAGACCTACAGAGACATAAATTGGAAATACATGAAAACAATGTGTTTCTTAATGTATTTACAATTCATCTCACTACAGGTCTGTCAAAAGTATGCAGAGTGGGTACTCATTGGATGTGGAAATGAATTCTACATCCAAAGAGTGCCTACATTTGAAATTTGAGTAAACCTACAAGGAGATGAGTCAAACATATGATTAAAAGTTGATATTTACTTTAATGGTTGACATCATCATCTTGAATCCTATTGGTTCTTTAAAGTTGATTTTGATAGTATATTTTTATTTTATTTTGAGGCCCATTTTTTAGCTCAAAATTCCCCTAATAATCTCGTATATATGCAGAATACAAGGTTGTTTTAATAATTCCTTATACTCCATTATGAACACAAGAGGAAAATGGAATTCACATCTCACCCATAAATTAGCACACTCCTCAACATCTTTCAAATGTTACAACTATTTGTACCATTGAACTTGGTGTTCAAGAAATGAATAAAAATCTATCAATTGAGCATACCCCATAAAGGGGTTAGGATTCCATTTCCTTTGACTACCCATTAGAAATGTATGTTGATACAATTCACCCAAAAAATTCCTCTCTTATTCTTCCTTTGGCATAGGGGCAGATGCAAGGTTCAACGCTTAAACAACACACCAACAAAACCCTAACTACCAACCCTTTCAGCAACACCTGTGAAGCAGATGAAGTCTCACCCGAGGTAGAGGCAGGGGTGGTTGCAGGACTCAGATGTACGCAACCCTAGTTGGGACACAAATATGTGATTGTAACACCTTAACAGAGCACTTAGCAGTTATAGATCATTAGTATTCAGCCTTAATTTACAACGCAGGTAAAACCTAATCAACAGACCAACGCAGTATTCACCCAGATCTAGTATATTCAAGAACTAAGCACATTCACATAGGTTAGATCTAGCATTCATTCATATTATTCAACATTAAGATTATCATATCATATTCATATAAGCATACATCAGTGCACTAAGCATTAATCATATGAACAATGAAATAACCATAATGTACAAAGAAACCATAACACAGGATATACGTTGTTCACCCCTAGCCTGGGGCTACGCCCACCAACTCTTCTTCTCTTTTATTGTCTTCTATCAATATTCTACATGCACAGAGCCACAATATCCTACTCTGCATAGGACAGGAGATCTATGCACACTTCGCTAGATCCTCCTTCCCCGAGCTAGATTATAGCACAAAGCCTTTTCACAGTCACTTGCACTTACTTCTGCAAGTTCTCAACATAGCATGCACAAAGCATTTACAATTTGCACTCAACACTTTGGCTAGGTACCAAGCCTCCCCCCTTTCTTAAATAACCTAGAATTCTATTTATACATTGCAAAAAGGGCCTAAACATGGGTAAACCCATGGGCCGACATCCCCATATCCATTACATAAGCCCAAAACCAAAAAATCCCTAAACAAGGGGTTGAGATCCCACAATCTCCTCTTTGACTTTCGCTTTTCCTTCGATAGCCTGTTGAAGTCTCAAAATAGGTCAAACATGACCAAGCATCCTCAAAACTTGGTCAAGGGCCAACAAGCCCCCAACACTCACTTATGATTCGTCCCGAGTCACTTTGGTCTAGGTAGCTTTGCTTCAAAAGCCTCAAGCTTGGCTTGAGATGCTTCGACCTATTGTTGCGCCAAGGCCTCCTGCTCGGTGAACTCTTGGATAACTGCTTCATTGACAGGTCCCTCTAAGCACTATTCAACTGCAGTGACTACTTGTTCCATCTCTTCTCCTCGGCCGTCAATCTCCTCAAACAGTTGGCATGCTTCGTCCTGGACTGGTTGGAGCCGCTGAGTCACTTCCATGACTTTTCTTTGTATGGCGTGGACCTGTTGTTGAGCAGTGTGTTGTTCGTGAGATTGCTTCATCCTTTCAACTGCTGACAGGAGCTTCAATTGTGCCTGTATTGTCGTTGCTTGCTACTTTGCCTCCTGGAGTTGTGACTCTAGTTCCTTTAGTTCAGGGTCTTCAGTAAGTCACTCGTAGGTGTGTGCATTTCTACTACTAAGTTGTTTACATTATAGATAAATGCTCTGATCCTCTCAACTGCGCTATGGGCAGTGGCTTCTATTTGGTCTCGTACATCCTGCAGGGTACTTGGCACTATTTGTAGCTCTAGGTCTGTGATTATCTGTTGAAGCTGTTGGATAGATTCTGCAAGCTGCGCTACTTGATGCTCCACTGGTTCTTCCACCTTTTTCTCTAAGCCTGTCACATAGTGAAGTGATTTTTGGACTGCTTCTTTGACTCTAAGCTTCTCTTCGAGCAACTTCTCTTTCTCTTGCTTGAAATGTGCTCTCTCCTCTTCAAACTTGGTGTGGATTTCATCCTTCTCCTATTGTGCAACTCAGCGTTTCTCTACCACTTCCTGTTGTGCTTGCTTCAGGGCCACTGTGGCCCATTCTTTCTCTTCTTGCACTCGATGAAGGTGAGCTTCGGTCGCATCAGCTATTCTACGGAGTTGGGTAGGCTCATCTCCCAACTCTGGTTCTTCTGATGGTGGGGGCGCAGTGGATACTGCGCGATTGGATTGAAGGGCCCGTTGTACCCCTCTTAGTTCTGTCTCAATTTTTTCATACATGGTTTCTTTCTTGGCTTCAGTGTTCTGCATAATATTCTGTGAAGCATCTGATATGGCTATGATGATGAAGTCTAGGTCATCGAGCATGAACACAGTCTACAACTTAGCCTTGGTGGCTTTGTATTTCTTCTACGAGGTACGTTTCGTGGGAGAAACCTTTCTTTTTTTAGAGGGATAAGCCTCATCAACAGGATCCCTAGGCAGTGTTACTTCACCTTTCTTCTGTTGATCTTCTTTTCCATTGGTCTCTTCTTTATCTACTTCATCATTATTTCCTCGTCTAGTTGATTCTGAAGCAGTTTCGTCTAATGCACTTCTCAGGTTTTGTACCTTTTCAGTCTTCTTCCTTCTGCTAGGTCCAAGTGTATCATGCTCTTCATGAGTGTCCTCTGAGCTTCCAATTAGTTCGGGATCAGAATTTTATGTGGGGTCAGTAGGGATAAGGAGCTCTACAAACCATTCCTTAGTTATCTCTTCGAGGTCCTCCTCTGTGAGCTTATAGTATGACTGAAGATCTTCTTTATGCTCATCTACGCGCACGGTGATATAAATAAAGTGTCGATCTACACGGAACTTCTTGAGGGGTCTAAACCGGTGCAGGGTTTTGAACGTCATACAAGGGACAACCCCAATAGCCCTCTTTAACTGGAGATAGTATGTGTGTAATACCGCATTCGACTACCATTTTTTTCCCATATCGCTCAAGTACTAGAGCGTGGTGAAATTCACAGCGAGTGGCTCAAATGGCTTGATGTCCAAGAAGGTCACACCTTCTGGCATCTCCCAAGAAGTAAATGCTATGAGGATCAACAACCAGCTAAAATGGAACTCATAGCCCTGATCCTGAGCTTCACGGCAATCCAATTCTAGTTGGTTGACTAAGTACTTCACCCAGTTCATTTGGAGTCCTTATACACATTTTCCGGCGAGGTCAACAACGAACCCTATGACCTACATAGGTCTGTTCTTTCTGACCATATTTCCTTCGATCAACTGGAAGGCCAGGCACACTGAACCATTCTGGATGGAAGATACATTGTAGCCTTGTGTCCCCTTTTATACATCGCCGTAGGTATCCTTAACCCTCTATGCCAGGGCGCAGTCTGCAACCTTCCCTAGGTAGAAGTCTTGTGGGTCTGGTCCCTGTATGCTCAATCTAGTGATCCTATGGATCAATGTCAGATCGACTGTGATGTGTTTGTCTAGCCATAGAGAGTCACCATGGTAATACGATAGCAGGATCTTAGTGCACGCATTAAATTACTGGTGCATTCCAAAATGTGGAATCTTCATCACATTCAAGATGGTGGACTGTGTGAGGTTCATAGTCCATGGTTGGGGGATTATTTTCAAGTTCTTCCCCTTCATCCTAGTCATATCTGTGAGGGGTGAGCATATTGTGGTTCTTGTGGTTCCCTAGGTTGAAGTTGTTGAATTTTAATGTCGTGATCTTATCCTACTGTGTTATAACTGCACATATCCCCTTCGGGAGGTACACAGTAACTAGGGTGTAATCGAAGTCTCTAGGGACATTGTCACGACTCATTGCACCAGCCAAAGGTGGGATGTAGTTGGGTAGGATAGTCGAGATTAACTTCACATTCGCCAAGTCATCTCGATGCTTGGTTATTTTCTCGGCTGCAGCTCGGGATGGTCTGAATCCACAAGCATTCGATGGAGAGGCTTGCACTCCTCTCGTCGATGAGTCTTGAATCCCAGTGGACATTAATTTTTCGGCCATTAGATCGATTATAAATTCTTCAAATGACTTCTCTATGGCATTGAGTTCGTCTGACATGCACGCTCTCGATCAGATAACTCAGGTCGATGAATGAATTCTCAATGCAATAGATCAAGTGGTGAAATCTCAGTAAACACAACGTGGTAGCAATGAGTTGGCTTAGATACAATTCGCAAAAGTGTTTTCGGTGCAACAGTTGACGCAATCAGTAGACAACAATGTAACAGATCTCTCCAACATATGAGAGGCCTTCATCAATGTGGTTCTATCCGTTGTGGAATGGTCCCAATGGTCTGATGATGAGCTTTTTGGTCATAAATGTTGTTCTAACCGTTCGAGGGTGTCGATATAATGGTCATAATGCATCCAACATTTATATTTCTTTACCATGGTGAAGTGTCGTGTTGTATTATTCTGATATCCTGACGAAGTTCCATTTTTTCAAGCCTTCCAGCTTCTGTGAAGTCCCCTCTGGAATCTTCTGCAACTTTTCTATCTTTTATCTCTTCTTACTGAGCTTTCTAGCCTTCTTCCCTGTGATCTTTGTTTTGGTATTCATCTTTCCATTATGATTCTTATATCCTTTTGGCATAGTAACTTAGCGTTGCTGATATTATTTCATAGGGTTCAATGGCAATACTTCTTCTCTGTCTGGGGTAGGTGCTCCACTTTTCTGTGAGTCTTCTTGTGTTCTTTCGAATTCGACATCCAAGTTTCTGGTTCTAAACAACTTCGATCTATTCTCCCGTTCTTCAATCAAGTGTGTTATCCTCCTATTCATTAAATATTTTAATTCTTGCTTCTTTTGTTATAAGGCTTCCTCTTCTTTTCTTCTAGCCTGATCCTTCTCAATCCAGGTTTTTCCTAGTAACATAGTGAATGGGGCATTGTTATTAATAAATTTAACAACCTCAAAATCTTCCTTTGTCGAAGTTCCATGAGCACTCATAGGTATTTGGGTGAGTCTTCCACATAGGGTTATCAACTTTCCTCTAAATAATCATATTCCTCCTAATGAAGGAATCATAGCAGGCTTTCCTAAAATTTCTCAGGTTCTTTCTGTGATGATATTCACTTGTGTTTCCTCATCCAGAACACAGTCAATGTCGAAGTCTCCTATTCTTGTTTCTATGCACTCTTTTTCTTTGAATATCTCTGATAAGTTGACATTTATGTGATCATTCAGGGTTTCTTTAATTTGTAGCAATACATTCTCTGTTTCTTTCAGGGTTTTTTCCATGGTTTTAGTTGCTTGATCTTCTTCGGGGTTTTCTTGTCTCATATTCATTGTTTCAACCTTAGAAATCATTCTAGGGAAATACAAAACTTCATGGTCCATAGCTTTACAACAAAGACAACTAGGTATTCTATCAGGGCATTCCTTAGCAAGATGTCCCAGTCTTCTGTAGATGTAACAAAGAATTAATCCTCTTTTTCTTTTAAATGACCCCCATCCTTTCATGTATTGTGCACTAGGATCATAGTAGCTAACCTACAAAAACTTCTTTCTAGGATCCTGCATCCATTTGTTAGTCCAAACATTCTTTCTATGCATAGGAATAACATATCTTTCATCATTTCGATCAGATCTACTCATATCAAATATTCTTTCTTCTAGTCATGCCCTATTTTTCAGGCTAGGACAAAATTGATCAAACATACCTAGATTCATACATTCAAAACAAAAATTTCTACTTATCTTGCCTTTTCAATCAAAACTTTTCACTGTTCTTACCTTTATCAGAGGACAGAGATTCAATATATTACCTCTTTTCTTCAGATCTGACTTCTCTTCTTAGCACAGAGCTTCACAAGTCAAGAAGAATACTGCGCATTAGGGAAACATATCTATGCATGGAGATTTCTCTTTTCTTCAGTTCCTAGCAGTCACAGTTTCATGTCCCGACAATGGAACCATTTATTGGCACAGGGGCAGACCTAGGGTTCAACACTTCAAAAATGCACCAACAAAACCCTAAATATCGGTCCTTTCAGCAACAACTGCAAAGCAGATGAAGTCTCACCCAAGGTAGAGGCAGGGGTGGTTGCAAGACTCAGATGTTTGCAACCCTAGATGGGACACATATATATGATTGTAACACCTTAACAAATCACTTAGCAGTTATAGATCATTAGTATTCAACCTTAATTTATAGCGCAGGTAAAACCTAATCAAAATACCATCGCAGTATTCACCTAGATCTAGTATATTCAAGCACTAATCACATTCAAATAGGTTAGATCTAGCATTCATTCATATTATTCAGCACTAATATTATCATATCAGATTCATATAAGCATACATCAGTGCACTAATAATTAATCATATGAACCATGAAATAACCATAATGCACAAAGCAACCATAACACAGGATATACGTGGTTCACCCCCAACCTGGGGCTACATCCACCAACTCTTCTTCTCTTTTATTGTCTTCTATCAATATTCTACATGCATAGAGCCACCAAATCCTACTCTGCATAGGAGATGAGATCTGCACTCACTTCACTAGATCCTCCTTCCCTGAGCTCGATTACAACACAAAGCCTTTTCACAGTCTCTTACAGTCACTTGCACTTAGCTCTGCAAGTTCTCAACATAGCATGCATAAATCATTTACAATTTGCACTCAGCACTTTGGCTAGGTACCAAGCTTGTCCCCTTTCTTACATCGCCTAGAATTCTATTTATACATTACAAAAAGGGCCTAAACATGGGTAAACCCATGGGCCGACATCCCCATACTCGTTACATAAGCCCAAAACCCAAAAATTCTTAAACAAGGGGTCGAGATCCCGCGATCTCCGCTTCAACTTGCACTCCACCTTTGACAGCCTGTCGAAGTCCCAAAACAGGTCAAACATGACCAAGGATCCTCAAAACTTGGTCAAGTTCCAACATCGTCACAACTAGAGTACTATATTTTTGAACATAAAAAACATCTTCTGACTAGAGTCGAATTAGGATGCTCACTTTACTCCCTTTCCTATATCCATGAAATTTTCATTACTTGCAAGAAAGTCCAATCATCCATTATTTACCATGGTTTTTCATTTGAACCGTCACTCACCAACCATAGGTAGCCTAATTTCTCTCACAATAATGTCCTCTGTAATAGGGATGTGGAGGAATATTACCGTAGTTGAGGGTAGTTGAAAGGTTATTTCAAATTCAATATCCACTCAGTTAGCACTGAGAGTCACACTTAGACTGCCATGAGTGTGTTGTAAAAAATATTGAAATTTTGTCTTTCGGTCACTTAGGAGAATGAATGGAAGCATTGGCAGTGAAACGACCGCATACACCGAGCATTAAGCCACATGGAGAAAAATCTCACGAGTCCGGGTTTTTTTCCATCGGGGATTTGGCCGATGCAGATATCCTAATAACTACATCCCTGATCCCTAAATTCACTAAATTATTAAAGGATAAGTCGGGTTAATTAAAGAATAAGAAAGATTAATGTTGACAAGTCTCATCGGGATTTCGTGACTCAAGTTGCCTTCATGCTTTAAGTTTCAAGTTTGCGATTTTTGAAACCCCGAAAGCCTGTGTTTTAATCGTGCTTAATCACAAAGATAAGAGTGTTTTAACTTTTAATCAATCCCATCGCAATTTCATGATTTGAGATTTCTCGTGTCAAGTGTTATCGAAGTCCCGACACTTAAATCCATGAAAGGTTAAAGATTAATTGCAAATTGTGATTAATTAAGAGATTAAGACAAATGATTATCCCCTAATTAATCCCCTCACGATTTCATGATTCAATATTCCTTGCATGTCATAACTCTTGAAGACATGATACCCAAAACCCTGAAACCTGAAAACCCAAAATTGGGACTCCAGTCATATGCAAAAAATGGCCTTGGGAAAAAAAAAAACATTTTTCTCAGCCTTGGGGAGGCCATTTTCTGTGTTTGAATAGTCGATTGACATCTACAGATCCTAATATTTCCAGTGGTTTATTCGAACTTTCATTTGTATCTTTTAAAGGCATTCAAAAGTCCCCCACAAGATGAGGTTCGTTTTCCGAAATGTGGCATTTTTTACTGTGCTGAGTCATCATTTTCAAATGATGATTCTGAGCGTCTGGAGGATCATTTTGAGAAACGGTCGGAGGTTTTTGTGCCTAACACATCGAATATAAAAACAATATCTCATTTTTTATACAGGTGTCACATATTGGGATAATCGAATCCATCTCCGAGCCCTAATTTTCGGATCTCATAATTTCTTGTTTTGACACATGTTTGTAAAATGCAGATATGAGGCAAATGAAAATGGATCTCAGGGAACTGAGAGAGGTTTTTTCTTAGAATAAATAGATTCACAAAATCCTCTTTCAGTTTATAAATATATGTCGCTATTCTAGAGATACAGAGTCATAAATGCAACCCTAGTTTTCGGCATTTTGTCCCATTTTCTATGGAAAAAAGTTTCAAGAATTGGTTGTAACTGTTGTTATATTTTAGATTAGAGAGGATTTCGACCTCAATACATATATGAGGAATATTTGTAAAAGAGAGGGAGGGGAGTAGTACTCCTAGGCTATAGCACTTGTTATCATGTTTAATAAAAGAGTGCAGAGCATTTTCAATCTATATAAGAGATTCTTGCGATTTTGTTTGCAGAGAATGTCTTATTGCTTCGTTTTCACATCATTTCACTTGGTTTTATTTCCATTTGCTTCCCGATTTGTAACTGTGTTTGTAATGGAATTCATCTGTTTGTTAGATGCTCTATAGCTGGACAGGTTATAGGTTGTTTCTTGCAGAGATATGAAGGTTCAGAATTCATCCTTGCTAGATGCTTTGTCCCAACTATCTCTTTCCACTGATTTATGCTTGGAATTCACTCATTGCTAAGTGCTCCTTGCATTTTGATATGTTTTCTCTTTATTTAGCTTCCATACTTTTTATAAATCCTTCTCTCTATAATCAACTTCTATCTCACCTCAGCTCCATGGATTTCCATTGCCGAAACACTCTTATTACTTGCTTGATCATTTGACTCCATGCCCAATGGACTACTTTCCGGTCCAACCCATCAACCCTAAAAACCCAAAACTTTATGTTACCCATAGATCTGTCCACTGTTAAGCCTATTGAATATCCTGTTGTGACATATTTTTGAGAGATCCCTCTCGGGTTGGAAGGGGCAGTCTCGAATCAAAAGTGGTTCAAGGTTATCTTGGAATTTACTTGCATGCAACCCAATTCAAGTCCGAGTGACAAAATTTCTTTCATTTAAAATGTGCTAAGGATTGGCTCTATTACAACCTAGAACCAACTCTTGCGACAACATTTTCTGGCATCGTTGCCGGGGATGGAGAAAAGAAGTTATCTTCCCTGGGATACAATAAAAAGTTTAGATCTATTTCTTGATGGTGAACAAGTGATAGGCATTCAATTGGCTGTGATCATTCACCTAGCGACTCCTTGGTTTGAAGACTCTACATGATTCACTGGCAACTCCGTTGGTCTCAAAATCTCGGATTTGTTCGCCGCTCAGATTTCTGCAAGGTTTTCTCCTCTGGACTTTGAAAATGTTTATGGTTTTCCAAACATTGTTCCAGACATTAAAGTTTGGGAAGATGTCCTTCTTAAATTTGGACAATATGCGGACAATAATCCCGCCCAACACTTGGTTGAATTCCACAATCTCATGGATGAATTAAATATACATCATGAAGATTTCCTCATGAAACTGTTTATGTTTTCGTTGGAAAGAGATGCTAGACTTTGGTATAAATCTTTACCTCATTCCAATATTCCTTCATTGAAAGTTTTTCACATACTTTTTCATCAGCATTGTAAAAGAATCTATTCAGCTGAAATACTTTTTGAATATTGTTGTAATACAAAATTTATAAGACAAACAGATCAAACACATCTTCTTGAAGAGGAGGAAGGAATATTAGAAATTTCTCAAGTAGATGAAGATAATTAGTATGAAGAAGAGTTGAATAATAAAAAAGTAGGATATGATAGCTCTTGTGATCACATTCAAGAAGAATATATTCGGCATCATGGTCAACATGCAGAAGAGAAAGAAAATAATAGTTGCTTGATCCAGAAATTGCATAGATCACCTCCTCCTTTAACAAAATAAGAGATAGATCTACTCCTAAACAGTCATGTTACAACCCCTGATTACATAGATCTGCAACATTCACATAGTCCTGAACATGTGAGTGAAACTTCTTCTATTACTGAAAATGAAAATCTAAGTTTAAATCATGACAACCATGGAACTTTAGAGGAAGTTAGTAAACCAATTTATGATGATGATTTTCGGCCAGAGGATCATCTTGTAGACACTGTTTTGTTTCATGAAGAAGATAGGGTTGTCATGTTTAATAACCTTGAAGAATTTTTATTGTTCGAAGATGATTTAGACTATGATTTGGAGTGTGGATCTGAGATAGACAGCTTCACAATTGATATTCCTAGCATTTTTCTGACTCATAACACTCATGAGTTATCTGCTGAACCTATTTATGATGAATATCTAGAAGAACAAGAAGAGCAGATTTCTTTTTCATCACACACGAAAATTTACGACAGTCCTCCTTTGTTTGATGAATGTGATGAAATTGTTTCTGAATATGATTTATGATTTATGAATGTGATGAAAGTGTTTCTGAATAGGAAGTTAGTAAACCAATTTATGATGATGATTTTCGGCCAGAGGATCATCTTGTAGACACTGTTTTGTTTCATGAAGAAGATAGGGTTGTCATGTTTAATAACCTTGAAGAATTTTTATTGTTCGAAGATGATTTAGACTATGATTTGGAGTGTGGATCTGAGATAGACAGCTTCACAATTGATATTCCTAGCATTTGTCTGACTGATAACACTCATGAGTTATCTGCTGAACCTATTTATGATGAATATCTAGAAGAACAAGAAGAGCAGATTTCTTTTTCATCACACACGAAAATTTACGACAATCCTCCTTTGTTTGATGAATGTGATGAAAGTGTTTCTGAATATGATGAGAAGCAAGAAACTTTGGTTCAACAGGAAAGAAATCACCAACATCCTGAAAGAGATCAGCCTATGTATGACAGCTACCAAGAAGATCTTTGGACAACATATGAAGGACATAAGTAGGGGTTACTGAAATAATTGATCTCTCCTCCATGTTTAGCAACTATTGAGCAACAGACCAGTAAGTTTCAATGCGACATTTTTGCACCAGTGGAAGAAAAAATCAGTAGTGGACAAAGTGCGCAAAAACATTTCAGACAGCTTGCCCAATAGGAGGAAGTATGGATTAATTGTGAAAGTGGTATATCTCTTCCCTTCTACGATCCAGTAACAGTTTATATGGAGTCAAAATGGAAGACTAAATTTGTTATTTCCAACTTCTTGAAGTCTGAATTTCAAAACTATAGGTACCTTCTCCTAGGGCATGTTTTGAAATTTACAGTTGCTCCTGTCAGTTTTCTACTCAAATATGGAAGCAAAATTAAGTTTATTAGTCGGATACTTGCTTGGTTGATTTGGAAGTTTTCCTATACTTGAAAAAAAAGCAGTGATATCAGTTAGAGTAGGTGATGTATATAAATCAGCTTGAATTTGAGCATTAGAGTACAACAATGGTTTTCAGTATGTTTCCAATTTATTTTGGAATCCAATATGGTTTTGTTTTAAGAAATTACGACTCCATAGCCCAATGAATGCATAAATGGTTTTTTGTTTTGGAAAGGTGCAAGTTAAATGACAAGGTTGATTTCAGGTTTCCCAATGGATGAAGGCACGTGGTCTACTGTTCTTGGTGCTTTGCAGGAAAGAACCTGTTGGTCCCCGGTTTTGACTATGTTCTATGCCCATACTACATACCATTGACCTCCAACTCTATGCCAGTACCACCCTTTTTGACCTCCTTTGGATATAATCAACACCCTTTTACCACTCAAAAGGGTCGCCTAAGGTAT
>ML784678.1:1360526-1374565 GCA_009831015.1 Picea engelmannii
CTTTATTTTTAGGATAGCATTCGAATAAAGACTAGACGCTTGCCTGCACATACTGTGTATCAGCTCGAAGTATACCAACCCTGGTTTGACAATTTAGTGATTCAGGACACTTAAAAGCTACAATTTAGCAGCCTGACAGAACCATCCCTAGATGGAGCCTTTGTTGTAACAAATATTGAAATTATGTCTTTCGGTCACTTAGGAGAATGAATGGAAGCATTGGCAGTGGAACAACCACATACACCGAGCATTAAGCCACATGGATAAAAATCTCACGAGTCCATGTTTTTTGTCGTCAGGGATTTGGCCGACGCAGATATCCTAATAACTACAGCCCCAATCCCCGAATTCACTAAATTATTAAAGGATAAGCCGAGTTAATTAAAGAATAAGAAAGATTAATGTTGACAAGTCTCATCGAGATTTCGCGACTCGAGTTGCCTTCGTGCTTTAAGTTTCAAGTTTGTGATTTTTGAAACCCCGAAAGCCTGTGTTTTAATCTTGCTTAATCACAAAGATAAGAATGTTTTAACTTTTAATCAATCCCATCACAATTTCGCAATTCGGGATTTCTCGCGTCAAGTGTTATCGAAGTCCCGACACTTAAATCTATGAAAGGTTAAAGATTAATTGTTAATCATGATTAATTAAGAGATTAAGACAAATGATTATCGCCTAATTAATCCCATTGCAATTTCGCAATTCGGGATTCCTTGCATGCCATAACTCTTGAAGACATTATACCCAAAACCCCAAAACCTGAAAACCCAAAAACCCGAAATCGGGACTCTAGTCATATGCAAAAAACAACCTTGGGAAAAAAAAAAAAAACATTTTTCTCAGCCTTGGGGAGGCCATTTTCCGCGTTCGAATAGTTAATCGACATCTAAATATCCTAATATTTCCAGTGGTTTCTTCGGAATTTCATTTGGATCTTGTGAAGGTAGTCAAAATTCCCCCGCAAGATGAGGTTCATTTTCAGAAATGTGGCGTTTTTTACTGTTCTGAGTCATCATTTTCAAATGATGATTCTGAGCGACGGGAGGATGATTTTGAGAAATGGTCGAATTTTTTTGTGCCTAACACATCGAATATCAAAAGCCTCTCTCAGTTTTCCTATAGGTGTCACATATTTGGAGAATCGAATCCACCTCCGAGCCCTAATTTTCGGATCTCATATTTTCCTGTTTTGACACATGTTTGTAAAATGCAGATATGAGGCAAATGAAAATGGATCTCAGGGAACTGAAAGAGTTTTTTACTCAGAATAAACATATTCACAAAATCATCTTTCCGTTTATACACATATGTCTCTATTCGAGAGATACAGAGTTGTAAGCGCAACCCTAGTTTTCGACAGTTTGGCCCATTTTCTATGGTAGCAAGTTTCAAGAATTGGTTGTAACTGTTGTTATCTTTTAGATTAGAGAGGATTTAGACCTCAATACATATATGAGGAATATTTGTAAAAGAGAAGGAGGGGAGTAGTACTCCTGGGCTGTAGCACTTGTTATCATGTTTAATAAAAGAGTGCAGAGCATTTTCGATCTATGTCAAAGATTCTTGTGATTTTGTTTGTAGAGAATGTCTTATTTCTTTGTTTTCACATCATTTCACTTGGTTTTATTTCCATTTGCTTCCTGATTTGTAACTGTGTTTGTAATGGAATTCATCTGTTTGTTAGATGCTCTATTGTTGGACAGGTTATAGGTTGTTTCTTGTAGAGATATGAAGGTTCAGAATTCATCCTTGCTAGATTCTCTATCCCAACTATCTATTTCCACTGATTTATGCTTGGAATTCACTCGTTGCTAAGTGCTCCTTGCATTTTGATATGTTTTCTCTTTATTCTGCTGCCATACTTTTTATAAATCCTTCCCTCTGTAATCAGATTCTATCTCGCCTCTGCTCCATGGATTTCCATTGCCAAAACACTCTTATTACTTGCTTGATCATTTGACTCCATGCCCAATGGACTACTTTCTGGTCCAACCCATCAACCCTAAAAACCCAAAACTTTATGTTACCCACAGATCTGCCCACTGTTAAGCCTATTGAATATCCTGTTGTGACATATTTTCGAGAGATCCCTCTCGGGTTGGAAGGGGCAGTCTCCAATCAAAAGTGGTTCGAGGTTATCTCGGAATTTACTTGCATGCAACCCAAGTCAAGTCCAAGTGAAAAATTTTATTTCATTTAAAATGTGCTAAGGCTTGGCTCTATTACAGTCTAGAACCAACTCTTGCGAAAACAGAGTGCAAGCCCAATGCCCATCAAAATTTATAGATAATAAAATCAAGTTTATGGTTGGTGGATTAGTAATAAAGATAAAGAAAAAGGGAAACAAACTATCTGTAGAGGCATTCCATTGGGCGTGGAGTCATAACATCTTATAGATTGAAGGCATTTGAGTTTCACATTAGACAAAGCTAATATACTATCAAGGTAGAAAAATGGAGAGGAAAAAAAAAATAAGAATGTTCACAAAACAAAGATCCTCTTTGTCGAATGGATTGAAGAATACTTGAACAGAACTATAATTAAAAGGCAATCACTGCAAATCCTTTGCAACTCATGAATCTCATAATCACAAGACACCATGATCTTCATAGTCTACAATTTTATTCAAGTGAAATGAAGGAGAAATAAATACAAATAAAAGATGTTGATAAGACAACTCTCATGAATCCTAAATGGAAAAAATGTATTAACAAGAACATGCCCTCAGGCTTGCAATCACAGAGAAAAATACTGCCCCTGCAACTCTCCCATCTCTTGGATCATGAATCCAACCCTTTTATCATAAAAAAACCTTTCATTTATAGTGAATGATCTCTCTCTTCCCTATGGAGGTCGAAACCAAGGATTTACATAGGATCCTCCTCAATTTAGAATTCTTGTTACAAAAGATTCCAACAAAAACCTAACAAATTCCTATTTTCTAGGATCTTGCCTATTGTGATAAATGCCTCTTGAAACATGTCATGATGCTTGATCTGAAAATGGAACACATGTTCCTCATGTCCAAATAAAACCTAGGAGACCATTCAAACCTTCCTTCATAGTTGGAAACCTTCACATAGCTCAAATTTGTGGCACTGTTAGAGTTTGCAACGTTTGTGACAACATGCACTGTGAACTTTCCTGTAGGTGATGTTTTTGTCTTTTTCTCCAAAAATACGAAGTGGGTCAGGCTGAATTTTTCAGCAAGTAAAAAAAAACATGTTTTACCTCCAAAACAAATTTCATAGGAACCCATATTGTCATTCAAAATTTATAGGGAAAACAATCCTCTGCTGTGTGCTAATTTCTTAAAAAACTATCATAAATACCAATTCGCATCGCTAATGACTTCAGGCACTGTGAACTCCCCTGTAGCAGCCCGTTTCATTTTTTCCAATGTTTTATCATTTCAAAACTCTATCAGGTGTCCCAAGAATGTTGTAAACTTCATAATATTGATGATATTGACTAAACAAAAGCACCCAAACTGATAATCATGGTTGGCAAAACATGGTAATCACCCAAAAATGTGTCAAAGATATAAAACAAGAATTTTTCAAAATTTGGTGTAGGATCTGAAGGTTGAACATATTTATTTCTTAATTCTAGACCTCATCCTGGTACAATCCTTGGCCAACATGTATAATCATTACTTGGTTGCTTTCTGTCATTTGTTATGACAATTGGTGTGTGAAAGTGAACTATATGTCAAAACATGGTTCTTATCAATGCAAATATCAGTTAACAACATGTGCAATCTTAAAACTTGGTTTACATCTGATCAACCACATATTTCAAGTGTGAGAGGGGTGTAGATTCACTCTTTAAAAGATAAATTTGAAAGGATGCAAAATATGAAAGTTTCAGCAGTCCTAGAATAGAGGGTTTGCAACATAGTTCGCAATGCCAATATGAAAACCAACCCAAAATCCTTTCTCAACTGTAAGACACAATGAAACCTATCATGGAGTACCATGGGGATCTAGGATTGATTCTAACATCTTTGAATTTGACCAGAAGTGTTTGCAAACTATCCAACCTCCAATGCTCGTCTCCAGCCAGTCCACAGCGCTAGTCCACGGTGTGTTATCACTATGTAATTTCCAGATATTGTAGAATAAATTGACAGAGGTAACTACCAAATCAATTTGGAAGTTGGGATCTAGCCCTGCTAGCTTCAGAGAGGGATCTCTCTATCAGATTTAGATTTGTTTGATTTTTAAAATCTTAGGCTAGTTATGACAGTTTGAATTGTGTTTGTTTGTTTGAAATAATTGGCTGAAAGAATGCTTAATTTTCCATTGGGCTATGGGGTTTGTACTTAAAGATGAGGATCGGTTTCAGATTTTTATGAGGTTTTCTCCACAGGGAAGGGTAGTAAAACTATTGGATCTATTTAGAATAAATGGAATGAATAAGAGGGACAAGAGGGTAAATTCCACTAAGAAGAGGAGTAGTTAAGAATTCATTCACTCAGTTTCAGATGAAAACATACAAATCATTAAAAAAACAGAGACATTGTATATGAAATAAATTATGTTCTTTGACTTTCTTTTAATGAATAGAATTTGGAATACATGAAATTATTACAAAGAATGGGAAAACATTTGACAAAGAGATAAACACATGACCAACAATCTGACACAAGAATCTTGTGAATAAGCCTCTTTTATTACTGGTCGATCATTTGAAAAATTACACAATAGCTCCTAGGTGCAAAAATCAACCCTCAATACTTCGAAGAAAGAAGTATTTATAAAACTATTTACATCAGATCCTATCATAAATGACTAGGATATTATGGAGGAATATCTAACTAACTCTATCTCTAAAATACAAAATATAGGGTTTTGTTGATTTGCTCGGATCCTTTGTGTTAATTTGGTGGAAGTGGTTGGTGACTCATCTCTTTTACTTTGGCTAGCTGCTCCATGCTGACTAGACCACCAAAACTATCTCTACTCAAGCAGTGCACATAGGTATTCCCACCTCTTTTTACTTGGGATGGAAATCTTGAGTCATTTCCTGTATATCTCATCCATTTCAATATACTTAGCAAAAGTAGGCTTAGTGATGAAGATATGTTTAATATCATGCTAAATATTCAATTCCAAATGTAGTGTCTCCAGGAAATCTTTACAAATAATGCTTCCCTATATCCTTGCAAACTTTGAACTGTCCTTTTCCACTGCATTCATTTTCTGTTCGTAATCAAACAGAGTGATCAGTTTGTCATTAAGTACTAATAATTTGGGAAGACCTTTCTTATGTAGCACTTCAAATTTACTGAAAAATATTTGCACACCTATGTCCATCACTTGGGCCTTTTCTTCTAGCTGCAACATCAATCCTTTTTTGGTGAGGACCTTCTTGATCTCAAGGATGGTCTTTGTTCTGTCCTCAATTTCCAGTTCTTCTAACTCCTTTTTTTAGAGTTAAGAAATCTGATGACTTCAGTGGTCTCTATGGGTCTTTCTCCTAACTCTTCCTTGATGATCTCAATTGATCCTCTAGCCTTCTGTACTAACTCATGATGTTCAAATATGATATGTATGGATGGCCATATTTCTGACATTGACTTGTTGATATCTACCCAAATATTTTCCTTAGCTTGGGATAAGGTTTTTTCCATGACAATCTCTTTTTGTAGTTGTTATAATTGTTGACTAAGCCTTTGAGACTTATGCATCTCTACCTAGTGACTAGCTTGGAACATTGACTCCAACTCCTGCAAGTTATTTGCCTCTTCTTGTAGTTTCTTGATCTCTTCCCCTTGAATGGACATGTCTTCCATGGATTTTACAAGTTTGTCAGATGCATCTGAAACTTGTACTGGGATTGTTGATGGAATTTAAGCTGATGTGGATGTTTCTGTTGTTATGATTCCTGTCAGAGGGGCTGCCTCCAGTGGGATCATGGCCATCTACACATTTTGTTCCTTTTCCTTTATTATTTTATCCATTTATGCTTCAATTTCTCTTATTTGTGCATTTTGTTCCATGATTAGCTTCAACATTTCTTCTTTGTGGTCTTCAGTCTTAGCCTCTTCCTTGGTTTGTGAATCTTTTGTAGCTAGAAGCTTTAGTTGCTTTCTCAGAGATGCTATATCAACATTCTTATTTTTTAATAACTCCTCTTCTCCTTGACATTTATTGGGTCATACCCAATCTCCAGCACCAATTCTTCTAATGATTTGATTTTGTTGTCCTTGGCCAAAGAAGATATTTTATCCAACTTCAATTGGGAATGAATATTGTTTAGGGATACTTGCAACTTTGAATCAATCATTGAGGTGTTGTTCAAGGTAGAGAATATCATCTATCCTGTTTACCTATGCATATCCATCCGGTCAACTGGATGGACATCCTTTACATCAAACTCGAAGGCAGTCTTCTTATAGTATGCAATTGTTTTAGCATGAGGAACTTGTGATTGCAAGAATGACATTTGCATTCTTCCTCTCTCTGTGTAAAAATATGACTATAACCTTTGTTGAGTAGTGGAGGTCTGCTTCCATAATGGAGCATAGGTGTTGATGTTGAGTTGCTCATTTCTTTGCTTGATCTGCTTATACTTGTCAAAAATATTTGACTCTACTTGCTCATGAGATGATTCAACTATCAGAGTAGTGTATATTTTTCTTTGAGATGATGATGTAGACACTATAAACTGACTTTCTGAATAGGTTGAAGAGTGTGGTCCCTCCATGAATATGGTGGAATGCATTTCTCCTTCATTGAGAAATTCTGGTGCACGAATGGTCTTGGCCCTCTTTCTATAAACTTGGAAATCCTTAGTTGATACCTCTATGACAGAAGGGGAAACCTCCTTTCTTGATCTCTTCTCTACTTTATTTTGAGGTGTGTTAGTATATGAGGCAATTATAGGGGCAGGTTGTTCCTCTATTTCTAACAATGTGTTCTCCTGCCACTCTGTCTGGTTCATGTATTTCTCCACCTCTGGATTCTGTGTGTGATCATAAGGAGTGCTTATTTGTTTGACTCTGAGCTATGAGATGAAACCAAATGGGTCATGATCCCAAGTGAAAATATGAGTAAACCTCATATGTTTCAAGAGGTTATCTTCTTATTCTCCTATTGATCTAATGTTGCAGATGAAAGGGCCAATCTGGATCTTGATTCTGAGTTGTTGCTTCTTCTTTGCTGCAACAAATTGGATGCCATCTGATTTCACCATCTACCTTATGTATTCTAGTGAAAAAATCCTCACAGGGATGTATTTGGTAAATCTATAAGGTGGAAGCTCACACCCATACACTCTTATCTCTGTGTGGTTTTGGTATAAATACCAATCCTTTGTCTTAGCTAGATCAAAAAGGTGTAGGATTCTATGAATTTCTTCATTGATCCTTGGCTCTTTGATGTTGTTCAGCATGAAAACCACTAGGTAAAAAAATTGGTCTATGAAGTCCTTGAAGCCATATTCTGTTGAATTTTCCCTCACCAATGAGGTCCATGAGGTAACTGACTGTGTGTTTCCTTCCTGGTTTAATTTCTGAAATGCATATGGAAACCTATCTGACTAAAAAAACAAGAACATATAAACCAAGACTGAGGAATATATGAACATTCCTTCAGTTGGAAACTTGAAAAGATGATCATGAATGTTATCAGCCACAAATTGACTGAAATTAAATTTAATTGTGGCTCTTTCTTCTATGGAAAAAATGGATAAAAAACCTAGGATAGTCTCATCTAAGTAATAAACTAATAGGTAAGAAAGAATGGAAATGATCTGGTTGGACTTGACAGTGAATATGGAGGATGAATAAGGGGGATTTTTCTTGGGCAATTGGGTGTCCTCTGGTACAAAAATCTCAAAAATCTGGGCTCTTTGGGGGAAGGTGAGACTTTGGTACAGGTCATTTAGGGATTCAATGGAAAAAGAGATCGCAGAGTCATTTCTTTGGATTTGCAACATCTGGTCAATGGATTTAGAGGTGAATGTGAATAAGGTTTCTTCAGAGGAGGAAACAATGGCCCTTTGGCTGAGAAAATAGAGAGCTTATCATTTGAGGGAGAATTCAGGAAAATTGTGAGTTTGGGGGAACATATACAGAGGTAAATTGGACTCCCAGAGTCCAATTTCATCACTCTAGTCTAGAAATATGTCTTTTATCCAAGAGTGTAATTCAAAGAAGTCAAATTCGCACCTCGACTCTGTGATTTTGTAGTCTTTATCGCTAAAGGTATATGGTCAAGGTTGACAGGAGAGGGAAGGATCGGGTTCTCAGATGTATCATCGTATTTGACCTTAGGGGCGATGATTAACAGAGCTTAAGGTAAATCAATGGCGTAACTGTGATTACCCGAGGAGAATGCACTTTTTGACGGTGAGAGGTTGTGGCAGTTAAACTGATAACTTGTTTCGGCGCGGTTTCCACAGTGTCTGTATCAACAAATGGCATTACAGGGTGATGCAACGGGGTTTTATAGTGTGCTAGAGGTGTCCGTTCTGGTGTGGGGTGGTGACAGGGTGGTTAACGGTCACGAGGAGTATTTTGATTGGGTAAAGGGTATGTAGGATGGGAGATATGACAGGTGGAAGTAGGGTATGGTGGTAGAGTGAGGTGAGTGGTATTGGGTATTGGTTTGGGAATATTTCAGAGGTGGGGGGGGCATAGGTGGTAATCGGATTTCGGAGGGGGGGGGTCTGAAATGTTGTGAGAGCGTCATGTTAGGTGGGACCAACATGAGGGGAAACCACTTTACGGACCTCCCCCCACCCACCATTAAAGGAAGAAAGGTCAGGGGGGTCCTAAATGTGTTTAGGACCATAGATCTATGAGGTTATGGGTGTCGTCGATGACAACTTGTGCAGGAATTAGTCACTATACGACAACATGTCTTTTCCACTAGTAAAATCAGGATAAAAAATATGCGTCGGGTAGTGTTAATATTACCTTTTCCATTTTACACCATGGTCTTATTTTCCTAAGCTAGAAATACTCAAATTTATTCAAACAAGGGGTATTTTGACATCCCCTTTCAATTTTCATGAGACAAACATCACTAACCTATCTCTTAACCTAGTCATCTAACATATTAATCCAACTTAGACTGTTGGATTAAGTATTACTCTAACCTAACTAATTTGGCCAAGATTAAATAGTTTGACCAAACTTATTCTCTAACCTATCAACATAAATTCAACAAGTTTGATCATGATTATACAGGATGATTCAAACTAAGTTTATTTTGATGGGGTTTTATATTTTTCTCTTTTTTATATTTTTTCTTTTCTTTTCTTTTCTTTTCTTTTTCTTTTGTACCCTCTTTTCATTTTTTTCTATTTTTATCCTTTTCTTTTTTCTTTTTCTTTTTCTTTTTGTAAATCATTTGCAGAATGAAATATAATTTACAATGAAATATGACTGGAAGAAGAAATTTAAATCACCAGGTGATACTATGAAATATAGGGTTATAAAAAAGTGCACTGGTGTTTTGCTTTTATCTCTCAAATTCAAAACTAGGTTGGGATGAATTTTGGTCAGCATGTCAATGCCAATATCATTCTCCTCCACAAAAAAATTCAAAAAAACCCACATCGTCATTCAAAAGTTATGATCAAATATTTAGAAGAATCTGCTACAGGAAATGAGTTCGTAGTGAAGTTCACAGCGCATGTCTACCAGTTCGCAGTGCCTGATTTAAACAAAATTTGCATGCTTCGAGGAGAGTATTAGGATGCCCAAAGACATGATCCCTGCAAATTTGTTAAAAATAGGCTCTGAAAACAATGAAATCCCTTAGCATGACAAAAAGGTAATGATGGAAATGAATGAATGGAGCAATTGAGTATGTTGCGAACTCTCCTAGTGAGTTGGAAGCGCTCAAATTAAAACTGAGAACTGAATAGATAAAAGGTGATAGCTATAGATATTTCATACAATCATTAAGGTGGTATGTCAAGGTGATAATAAGGATTTTCAAAGATGTGAATCATGAGGGTTTATCACTCCTTGTCGTGATAACAAAGACATAACCCAAAGACCCTAGAACAAGGTCAAACTAACTTGGTTTATTTAAATCAAAAGTTGAAAAATGACTACAGAAAGAAGTCATAAAAACTATAAAAACCTATGATTAAAAAACACATAATGAAATGACTTTTTTACCCCTACAATTCTATGTGTTAACACACTCCATCTTAAAAACCTTGAAGTTTTTCAAAATAATCTAACTATCCAACTACCTGAAATACCTTCATGGCCTCTAGATTATCTTGGATAATAGTTGTGCCCATTGTCTCATGATGGACAATGCTTCAACCCCCAATGCCCATAGATGTTGAAGATACATGGTTGCTATTCAGTGGAAATTCAAGGATTCATTTAGTAGCAAGTTTGGGAGGTTAAAACAAAGAAGAAAGAGTGGTATCATGGTAGAATAATTATCAAAATGCAGAAATATCATCAACAAACGCGATATGAGGTACATGGCAAGGAATGAAACCAACATTTATGGAAATATTATAACGATGGCAACATCAAACCACAACATAATGGAGAATATTGTGAAATAATATGGGATATTACAATCATCATAGCCTATTTAATACATGATATGAAGGATATGGCATCGCTAATGTAGGCCATCCACCCTCCAACTGAATAATAATAATAATAATAATAATAATAATAATTGATGTCGACAAGTATGATGGATGGAAAGGTCAAAAGACAAGGTGGGGAGGAAATTAAAAAAAAAAACAAAACAATTTTGAGTAACCAAAAGGAATTAATAAATATGTAGAAAAGATGGAAAACATGCATGAACTTATTGATGATCACATGATTGGGCAAGTGTTGAGACATTTGATGGAGCTCCATGCAAGAAAACTATGAAGTGGATTTTATCATAACAATAGTTGGATGGTTTTGCAACAATGGACCACCACTTCCATAACAACATGAAGGTAGATTGAAATAAGTGTCCAATCTAACCAAGAATTCATAGCAAAAAACATAAGGTAGTGTTTAGGATTATGAGTGAAGGATATGTCTACAACCATGAAAAATGTTGCAAACATTGCAACATGCATGAAAATAGTCAGGTGTCCATGAAACAAGGTTCCACAACCACACATAAGGATCAATACCAATGTTATAGAACAAGAATTACTGGAAAAGAAACATGTAATCAAGAACCTATGCAAACAATAGTGATAAAAGAAATACACAAATCAATTTTATTGTTGTGGATTTTTTTTTATGTATTTTTTCATTTTTTTTATTATTTAATTTTAAAAAATTAAAAAAAAATTACTCTTTGTCCATCAACATGTTGATTTAAAAACAAAATCCATCTAATTGTGTCTAGGGGGTTTTCACAATTAAAATTATTCATTTCCAAACAATTCCAACCAAAGACTATTTTTTTAACATTCCAAGGTCTAAAGGTGCATAAGACCAATTTTCACCACCAGGTTGTGTGTGTGTGTTTATTTATTTATTTTACATATTTTTTCAATTCCATCTAAAATAAAAATGGTAGTAGGTGCAAGTTACATAGTCACCACATCAATAACCTCCAATTATAATTGCTAGGAAAGATCTATGATGAAGTCTTGTTTGGAAAATAGCTTCTAACACAACCTCATTCAATGGTAATTGGACATGAGGGTATTTTTATCATCATCATTAGTGTGGAGTTTTATAGATCTATTTCTGTATATTGTATAATCTTCATATGATCGAATCTAATGAGTATGAAGTTTTCCCTTAAAATCCTTGTGTCACGAGTCAAACAAGAGGGCCCATTCTCCTACCCATAATTTATTTTCCTTGATGAATTTTTCATACCACTTAGCCCTCTAATATTTAACAATAGAGGTTTGGTGCAAATCCTCCTAACAAATTTCATCAAGTTCATTGATCTACGCTAGGTAGTTCTTTTGGGATTTAGAGAGATCTATGCCCACCTGCAATGTAATCCTCAATGTTTTAATTTCAAATTCAATTGGAATGATTGCATGATTACCTGTAATATCCCTAGGTTGATCCCCAATTGTAAATGTACGTATGTTCTATAGTCTAGTGAGACAGGATATTTGGTCCAGAGTACCTTTGTATGTATGTTTTGAGGACAAAGTGATTGTGTGATTTAGGCTAAGGGGGCTATGTGATGAAAGGCCAGCGAGCCTAGAAAATGTAATATGCAATCACAATTGGATTTATCAATAAAATACATCATTGTTGCAGAGCAATCAGACAAAAGAGTAAAGAGGGATAAGAGTATAGCAAGAGGGGATAAGTCAAGGGGGATTAAGACAAGGGAATAATATAATATTACTCCTAAAGTTAAAATCATGTGATATAATTTTATCCTAAGTTCATAAAGGGGGGGAACATATCACCAAGTGGAGTCAATGTAGTTCCTAGAATGACAAGTGTCAAGTTGGGAACATGCATACATAATGTGGGAACTTAGTGTAATTTCCAATCATTCTTTAGATTCACTCACTCATACCATCCATTGGTCGTACCAATGCTTGGGGAGCTTTGAAGCTGATTACACCCAATAATTACTTGGTAGTTTGGTTTGAAGAAGCAGGTTGTCAGGCCTATGAGCATTCTCTATGAGTGAGATAAATGTTGGGAATTTTTTCCCTGTGTGATGGGATAGTGGGTGTTTCAATTATTAGAGAATCCTTTAGTTCCAAGTGCTACATATCTCTAAGACTTCTTGTCTAGCCTGTTGTTGAAGCCCTAGAATGGAAGTGGGATAGTTGAAGTACTACTGAGTAGAGAAGGGGTACACTTCTTGGGGTGGGACAAGTTGTGGGTAATGAGAGTTTGTGAGCTAGGAATGGTTTTTGGAGTTGGAACCTTGACCTAATTTTATTTTTTATGTCTGTTAGACCTTAGTCTGGCTTAGGAAGCCTTTTACTTGGTAGATTCTTATACCCAACTTGGGGGTGACTTGCAATTGAGAGTTTATGAGTAGCAGAGTCTATGGTTGAGAGGAACATCTAAGTTCTGCATTCAATTGGCGATTCATAGCAAAAGATAAATGTTATTTAATATGTGTTTATATGTCTTTTACTGTGTGTATGCTTATAAAATTTTTGTATGCTTTAATGTACATATTTATGCATGAATTTTATGTTGTTAGTAGTGCATATTGTTGCATATGCAGGGAATGTTAGTTATTAAATGGTATCAGAGAGGAAACTTTTTGTGTGGTATGGCCCATATTGGGCATGGGGATGCTAAATTGTGGTATAAAAGCCACAGTTTCAATATTGAGCTTCCATGGATTAAATACATAGCGCTAAAGCTAAAATTCGTGGGTTTAAAGTTCAGAGGGCATCTGCAATTTGTTTGTTAAAATTTTCCTAACAAAAAGTTTAGACTTTCCTTGTAATTTCAAGAAATTTGAGCTCGGGGGTTTAAAAATCCCAATTTTAACCCCTAGTGAAATGTTTATAATCCTAAAATCAATTGAATTTCATATTTGTAGAGAAACCATGGCGGACTTTGGCGAAATTGGAAAAATCTTGAATTTATAAGGAGAAATTCAGTGAGGATTTGGCATGGGGATGTCAAATTAGTAGTGTAGAGGTTTAATCCACATGGACAGGGCCAAAAAATTGGATGAAGCAAGCTAAAATTTAGAGTTTCATGGAGGATTTGGAGGAAATATCGAAATTGGGCATTTTGGAAAAATTGGAAAATTCAAAATTTTGGAAGATTTGGGAATTTTTTCGTACTCTAATGTCAGCAATGATGTGCATCAACTTGTTAGCTAACATGGAGGAGTTGACATCTATTTAAATAATGGAAATTCCATGGTGGCATTCAGTAAGGACAAAGTGGTGGGAGTGGCAGGTGGCAGGTGATGTGGGGCCACGGTGGTCGGGGTGCCCGCTTGATCCACAAGATAATGGTTTCGGGGGGGTACCTTTGTTGTTTTGGAAACCACCAGGGGGGGGGTAGAAATCAATGAGAGGCCACCACCTCACCATGTTGAAACAATGTGAGATTTGTATTTCAGACCCCCCCCCCCCTCCCC
>ML784678.1:1391429-1493156 GCA_009831015.1 Picea engelmannii
GGTAATTGAGGATATGTTGAGGATGTATGTGATGGATAAACCATCAAAATGGGAAGATTATCTACACTTAGTTGAATTTGATTATAATAATGGGTATCATGCATCTTTAAAGATGAACCCATTTGAGGCATTATATGGAAGAAAATGAAATACACTAATGAGTTGGGACAACCCAATAGACAGAGCTATGGTTGGGACAAAATTGCTCCAGGAAATGGAAGACAAGATGGTGAAAATAAAGCAGAATTTAGAGGTTGTACAAGACAAGAAGAAAATTTATGCAGATAAGGGAAGAGCTCATAGAGAGTTTAAAGTGGGTGACCATGCATTCTTAAAATTGAAGGCCAGGAGAAGTTCCCTGAAGTTGTGGAACTATTCTAAAGAGGATTAGTTTTGTTGCATACATGCTTGCACTTCCTTCATCCATGTGCATTCATAATGTATTCCATGCGTCTTTGCTTAAAATGTATGTTCCTGATGTTAATCATGTAATTGATTGGAATGTGATTTAGGTGGAGAAATAAGGAGACTTATGAGTTCAGTCAGTGTCCATATTGGATTTAAAAGTCAAGCTGCTCCAGAATCAATCAATAGGGTTGGTAAAGGTACAATGGACATGTTATGGTCCCAAATATGCAATGTGGGAGCATGAATATGCCATGCGGGAGGAGTACCTCCATCTTTATGAATATTTTTGAATATTCTTGGATTGTACATGTGTATACAATGCACTGAGGACAATGCATAAATAAGGGGGAGGGGAATGTAATACCCCCAAATTGATCCCCAATTATAAATGAACTTACATTCTATAGGATGGTGAGCCATGATATTTGTGTCAAATATCCATTGTATATATGTTTTGAGGCTAGAGTGCATGTGTGATTTAGGCTAGGGGGGATATGTGTTGAAAGGCCAATGATCCTAGAAAATGTAATATGTAATCACACTCAGATTTATTAATAAAATACATCATTGTTGTAGATCAATCAGACAAAAGAGTATGAGGGGATAGAACTCCATGAGAGGGAAAGAAGGTTAAGAGTATAGGAAGAGGAGCTAAGCCGAGGGAATAATATAATATTATTTATAAATTCTAAATCATGTGATATAATTTTATCCTAAGTTCCTAAAGGTGGGGAACTTATCACCAAGTGGATTCAATGTAGTTTCTAGCATGACAAGTTTCAAGTTGGGAACATGCATACATAATGTGGGAACTTAGTGTAATTTACAATCATTCTGATCATTCTCACAATCATTCTTTCCATTCACTCACTCATACCATCCATCAAAAGTACATGTACTTGGAGATATTTGAATCTGATTGTACCCAGTAATTCATTAGTAGTTTGGGTTGAAGAAGCAGGTTGTCAGGTTTGTGGATATTCTCTCTAGGTGAGAGAACTTTTTGGAATTGTTTCCTTGTGTGTTGGGCTAGTGGGTGTTTCAATTCTTAGAGAAACCTTGTGTTCCATGTGCTACAAATCTCTGAGACTTCATGCCCAGCCTATTTTTGAATATCTAAAAGGGATGTGGGATAACCGAAGGGTTGTTGAGTAGAGAATGGGTACACTTCCTGGGGTGGGACAGGTTGTGGGTAATGAGATTCTATGACCTGGGAATGGTTGATGGATTTGGCACCTTGGACTGAGCTTAGTTATGTTTTCTGTTAGACCTTAGTATGGCTTAAGAATCATTTTCCCTAGTGGAGTCTTATCCCCAACTCGAGGGTGAACTACTATTGAGAATTTATGAGTAGTAGAGTCTATGACTGGGAGGAACATATTAGGTATGCATCCATTCAGTCATTTACAATAAAATATAAGTGTTATTTTATATGTGTTTATATGCCATTTACTGTGTGTGTGTTTATATAAATTGTGTATGATTTAATGTGCATATTTATGCATGAATTGTATGATGTTAGTACTGCATATTGTTGCATATGCAGGGCATGCTAGTTATTAAATGGTATCAAAGAGGAAAAAGTGTGTGTGGCATGGCCCAACTTGGGGCTGGGGATGATACTTTACTGTACACCTGTTCATAAGGAGTGAAGCCAGTAGTGTTTCATCATGTGGTGCAATACACTCGAAGAGCCTCTAGAAGCCTATTGACATAATATATTTAATGGATTTACACAGTCTTGGAAATAATAGACTCTTAAACTTGATTAGTGGATTCAACTCGCCCAATGTCTTGTAGATGGTATGGTTTGGATGTTATATGAATGATTTGGTATTTTTTTGTAACTAACTAAGTGAGTTTGGAAATAATATGTGCTCCTTGATCTATGAAAATATCTCAAGGTACTCCAAACCTGACAAAAATATCCTCATATAGAAAATATGTTACAAGCCATTATGTTTCTTTTAATTCAAACCATTTAGTAATATAATTAGTACATACCAAAATATACACTCTATGATCAGATGGAGGTTTAATGGGACCCACAAAGTCTAGAGCCCATTTTTTAAATGGCTCTACCATAAGTTTAGGTTGGAGTGGAATCTCATCTAACTTCATGGGTTGTCCCATTCTTTGATGACTATCATAGCTTCTCACATACTTCCTGGCATCTTAGAAAATGGTGGACCAACAATACCCTACATATAGAGATTTGTTGGAAGTATTTTTATTAGCAAAGTATCACCCACAAGGTTCATCATCACATGCTTTTAAGATGTCATATATTTCATCTTCACAAACAAAATGGTGAATGAGAATATTCAACCTTGTTTGGAAGATATGACCATGAACCCATGAGTACATTGTAGTTTATTTAACAACTTTATGACACTTCTTTGGAGAAAGGTGCTTCCAAAGCTTTCAAGTGAATAAGTAATTAACAATATTTGAAAACCATGGCGTGTTAATAGATAATGAAAATATATGTTCATCAGGGAAAGAATCCTCAATAGGAATAACATCCCAATCATTAGTAAGCCTAGCAAGGAAATCACTGACTACATTTTCCTTGTGTGGCTTATAAAAAATGGTGATGTCGTATCCCTGTAACAATAAAAACCACCTTGTTACCCTATTATTAGTGATTTTTTAATTTATTAAATAATGAATGATAGAATGATCAATACAAATAAATACATAGTAACATATGATATAGTGATGGAACTTATTGAAAGCATGGATAAAATTGAGGAATTATTTTTTTTGTTACTGTGTAATTTAGTTTGGTAGGAACAAGGTTCTTGCTAACAAAATACATGGCATAAGGTTTTTGTTCCTCTTTCTTTCCAATGACTACATCAATGCTTGTATCAAAAGCATCTATGTGAATGTGGAAAGGTAGGGTCTAATTTGTTCCTCTTAACATACATGTTGTAGACAATTTTTCTTTTAGGGCATCAAAAGAAGTTTGGTATTGAATTGTCCAATTGAAATCTACATCTTTAGAAAACAACATGAATAGAGGAGATGCAATTTTAGTAAAACTAGCATGACCAAGTAAGATACAAACATGTTTCTGGGTTTGAGGAATGAGAAGATTTGGAAATACCTTGATTTTACCTAAATTTAATTTAATACCCGCTAAAGAAATATGACGATGAAGGACAATCCCTTCTGTTAGTAGCATATGGCATTTTTCATGGCTGAGAGATAGATTAATTTCTTGACATCTTTCCAAAACTTTTCAAAGGTTATCCATAGCTTCTTCAAATGTATCACCATAAATAGTAAAATCATCCATATAAATCTCAACATGATCATGAATCAAATATAAGAAGATGATTATATTGACTCACTGAAAAGTAGTCATGGAATTACAAAGTCCAAAAGGAAATACATGATAAGCATAAATTCCCCAAGGACAAGTGAAAGTAATCTTATCTATATAACACATATGAGATATATATGTATCACACACACACACACACACACACACACACATATGTGTGTTATATATATATATATATATATATATATATATATATATATATATATATATATATATATATATATATATATATTTCATATGTGTTATATCATATAACACATATGATAATCCTTAGTAGTGATTTTCATATGATTATAACCAATGAATCCTTAGAGTGCATAGAGACACAATTGGAAGCGTGTTACAGGAGAACCCCCCTGCGAACAAGTGGATTTCCTCTTGGATACTAGACCCCTATAACCAAGACATAAAGGTGCAAATGTTGAACACTGACATTCCTTCTAATGAAGCTAAACTAGTAAAGGAATAAGAAGAAATGAATATAAATACCTTTAATAATGTTTGTCCTTGCTCGATCCAAACTGATCTTGATCTCCAAGTCTTTTAGAAGGTCCTACAATCGAAGGAACAACAATGAAAAAACATACTTCCTATTCCTACCATGATTAGCTTCGAAATAGATCTATAAAAAAGAACGAATTCATGAAACATACACAAATTTGAAGGAAACAGGCCAAGCACATATATATATATTAATGAAAACAAAGCAAAGTTCTTACAACCATAGATGTAGATGCAACAGCTTCACCAAGCTCTCTTTGTCCAGGCCCTTGCTCAAAAGTTCCACGATCAGAATGACTGTAACTTTCACTGGTAAATCTCCCTTATGAGATCATAAGTTTGATGCCTTGCATGTCTCTCTCTTTCACCATCAAGAGACCTCCTTAAAGAGACCTCCTTATATAGGCTTCGAGAGGACCAACCACCTTATATATTATTGGGATAGGTTGAGGATATTTATCCATTAGTTGTGGATCCTCCCTAATATCCAACCTTGAACTCGGATTCAAATCCAACCAACTCTAGAGATGAGAGGGATTTTTCCCTGATTTTCCTCAAAGGTCAAATATTCCTTCAAACAACCCAATGCTCCCTCAGAATGGGGCATAGAGTGTTGCAACGTACCCCCAAATAAGGGTAGGGAGCACTGGCACTCCCTGACAGTGGGTAGGGGAGCACTACCCAAAATTCCCTTGAAAAATCCTAGCGCTCCCCCAGAAGGGTGCACAGAGTGCTGGAACGCTCCCCCAAAGGAGAGAAAGGAGCACCAACACCCCTTGACAGTGCGTAAGGGAGTGTTGTCCTTCAAAAATGACTTTTTAGTGGTTTTTTCCATGGTAAAATATTTGTACTCTTCATCATATGATTTCTCCTTCTTAAACCAGTCTTTGAGGGTGTCTTAAGTGTCCCTATGATGTCATTAGAGACACTACATAGGCGATATGGAAATATGATGTTTGCGACACTTGTGACACTTATGGCCAAAATGAAACACTTGTGACACTTGTAATGATTACACTTGCGACACTATTGAAGTGAGTAATTTTGATGTGTAATAGATTGGCCCCCAAAGTGCGAAGTTAGAAGACGGAAACTGATGACTGAAGTACTTTGTAGACTTTTTTGAGCAAGGTTATGGACGCGGAGAACCTGGTAGAAGCTGCACACAACCATCAAACAAATATTATGACATGTTTCAAACCCAAGGTAGACATACCTATGCTTGGGTGATAAATACTTGCAAGGTATGGCCACCATAAGATACACTGCGGATCCATAATTATATTGACAAAAAGGTATAGCCACCAAATATACTATGTGGATCTATACTCCCATGACATGAACTGATCGTAGCCACAAAAAATACATAGTGGATCTATGAGACGACAAGACATAGCCACAAACCAATACAAAGTGAATTTATGTGACAGTATATGTGTCAATATTCAAGAGAAACTCCATCGCAACCTGGGCAAAGTACATATCAGAGTGATCACTCAACCTAGGGTCTTCTTACCGATCCTGATGTAGTACGAGTCTAACCATGTGAATAGATGTCCTAATGTTGAACATGGCAAAAACCACTTGATTACTGGTCAATGAGGTAAACCGTTAATAAGTGAGAGGGAAATCACCATTGATGTCAATGATTCCAAAGGTACCCTAGTACATTCCAGCGAATGTGAATAAATGAGTTGAAGTCGAACATCTGTGGAATCATCCGATCAGGGGTAATTGATGTAAACCCACTGTTGGAAGTGAGGAGGCCTGCCATTGATGCATGCAGGTCCCAATGTACTAACTGGTTTCTAAGTCCAGTTCCCGGATAATGTGTTGAAGTCGACAAGAACAAACTCGTTGAAGGAGGGCCTTGACGTATCCCCCATTAACGACACGAAACAAACACATAGATGTAAATTGGTGGATTAAATGAACATGGAATGACACAGGTATTGAAACATGAATTTTTTTATGGTTGACTCTTGAGGCAGATATGTCCCTTGAACACTGAGGCACAACAACAAAAACATGAGATGGACCAAAACATGATGATGCAGTGGATACTGTGACTTTCATCAGGTGACCCAAAGGAGTAAGAAAACTCATAGGATTGGTTCAGTGCAGAGGTTCAGCAGATTAAAATGTATGCAAAGACAAAGTGTCGTGTTCAAGGGCAACCGTAAGAGTGACTTGTAATGTTCCCAAAAACGTCTTGGCTTGCTTCCTTCAATTTTTTCCCCCATCCAGATAGACGAGTACCTCTTTTTAATTTAATGAGATCGAGGAGGATAACACATGCTTGATATAACTCACCTTTGGTAAGTCCCTCTTCCTTTGTTTAACGAACTGGAAGAAGTAAGGGTTCGGTCCCATATGGGCCCTTCAATGTATGATTCTTTTAACGAGTCCAGAGAAGGTAAACTCAGTGATTTTTCATGTTTAGAGAGTCTAAAAATAACTTAAAGACGACTCTAGGGTTGTCCTTTTTTGTAATGTTAGTCTCGCAAGGCCGAAAAACAGATAAATTATCACTCGAAAGACGTCATTTCAAACCTTTTAACGATTGGGAAAGGAAGCAAGATCACTCGGCAATCTTTTCATGTTTAGAGACTCTGAAAAGAGCTTAAAGGAGACTCCAGGGGGTTCCTTTTTCATATAACCTTTACGAGTCCGAAAAAATGATAAAAGTATACTCGGTTACATTCTCATGTATTTACCACCACGAGAAGGAACAAATACTAAGCTCGGTATGCCCCCAGCTTGAAAAGCTAGTGGCTTAACTCCATAATCATCATCAAAGGCTGGAAACATGCCCCCCAAGATTCAATTCATTCACCGACTTTGTGGTTGTCACCAATTTCTGTACTAGATGGAGAAAAAGGATAAGGGTGGATGAAATGAAGGTTCAAATATGAGACCTAACAAAAGACTCGACTCAACATCTATGAGATCTGGCGAAAGACTCAACTTGTGAGGAGAGATGATTGTTTCATTTTTTAATGAGCTTGCTACAGAGAGAAAAACTACGCTCATAACCTCTATTTCATTTTTTAACGAGCTTGCCATAGAGAAGCAAAACTATGCTCATAACCTCTGTTTCATTTTTTAACAAGATTTCCACAGAGAAGAGAAACTATGCTCGTAACCTTTGTTTCATTTTCTAACAATCTTGCCACAGAGAAGCGAAACTATGCTCGTGGACTCTTCTTGATCATGGCTTCCAAGAGGATAACCCTCTAGAAGGACACCATGTCAAGGGAAAAAAATCATTCATGGCTTCCAAGAGATATTCACTGGATGGAAGAAGAATGCTCTGGAAGGCACACATGTCGAGCATCGCGGCAGGGGTAAGGAGCTCAGGCTCCAATAGCCCTACTGAATAGATCACCATGTCAATTACTGGATCTTAGTCATCGAAAGTTCAATTCATGGGAGACAATGCCACATAATTGACTTGTGGCAGTCATGATACCGACTGCATATAAGACCCGTTTAGGGAGGTAGGGAGGTCATAGGGATGGTAATCAAGTCAGGACCAATGCATGAAAGTTGATCAATAGTCATCATTCTTCCATCGTGAGGGAAATATATCACACGAAAAAAGTGGACACAATAGATTTCATGGCATAGACATAATCTTTCCCAAGGAGTAAATCGAAATCCAAGGGGTCTTGGACTACCATGACATCAACAAAGACATTTTTCCCTCCCAAAGTTATGGAAAACTGAGGAAGGATCCCTAAAGGGTGACTAGTTCTTTTGTTAAAAGCAAACAAAGTCTGGGTAACCAACACAAGATGAGGATAACCCAAAGCTTGCTAAGAAATAGAGGAAAAAGTACTAATGGATGAACCTTCATCTATCAGCACATGAGGAACGTCTCGACCACAAACCTGTGTTGTAATATTGAAAGGAATGTGAGAGGGAAGATGAGGTCTAGTTAGCACACCCCAATAAAAAAGGATGGCCTCATTACTTGGAGGGGGTTTCGCATGAGAAGGAGGAATGCCCTCCAACACAATAGATTTTGTATCAATGAGAAAAACATGGGAAAAATTAGGTTTACTCTCAAGAGGGAGAGCAAGATCGATTGATAATGACGTCAAATTAACCACTTGGGTTTCATTCTCCAAGCGGAGAATGGGGTTGACGGGTGGAAATGGATTGACCTCTTGGGTTGTACTCTCTAACAGGAGAGTGGGATCGACCGAAGATGGGATCAGATCAACCACTTTGCCAACTGGTTCAACTAAGGATGTGACTAGATTGATGACATGATCAACCGAACTCACCGATGAAGGGACCGGAGCAACCAATATGGCACTTGTCAGAGGAGGAGTGGGATTGACCATTTTGGCACTCTTCAGATGAAGGGTGGGACTGACCAATGATGAGACTGGATCCCTTAAACTAAAATAATTTTTTTGATTATGGAGCCTCCCTTGGTTTTGAAAAGGGGTCAAAACATGAAAATCTTTTCAAGAGTTTCGGGTTTTGGGGTTCTTCTTTTTATGCAGTTTGATATTTAACGATGACCCCAAAGTCCTAATACTGAAGTCACGAAAAGTAAATTTAAAAGAAAATAAACTAAGTTAATAAGAATAATTAAAAATGTTTAACGGTAATTTAAGCTTATCGTATTTTCATTTTCGGGAATCTCAACTCAAACGAGAGTTCAAAATCCCGATGTGTAATTCACAAAATCCCTTTTAATCACAATAAATTAAAGTTTAAACATACTTAATATATTGTTAATCAATCGCATTTCAGGAAATCGGAGAATTATCACTCATCACGCTAAAAAAACCCCGAAACATGAAGTCCCGAAAATATTAAGTGCTTAAGTGAGATTAACTTAACATCAAAACAAAGGTTAACGATACAAAATGGATTTTCGCATTTTTCGCTTTTCGGGATTCTTAAACGATATTACACCCAAACTCCCGGTCTCAAATCACCGATATTTGGCAGCATTTATTATATATTAATGCGATATTTTATAGTGTAAGGCGCGTATATCCAGTTGTACTCTCTTCATTAAGGCGAATAAATTCATCGCTCGTAGGGGCCCACTCTAATTAAGGCAGATTGAAGGTGAATAAAGGATTCTATTTCAAATTTCATTCGTGCTTCCAGCAAGATAATAAAATTTCACTCAAAGGAAATTTATGCCTTCTCCTCTGTAACAGGTACTCGTTTGTATCACAAGCATCATGGCACCCAGGAAAACTTTGAAGAAGAGTGATGAGGATGTTGAAGGCTCAAATCTGAACTCAGACATTCTGTCTAATACCATACCACACGTTGTAGACTCAGTAAGTTCATGGACGCAAATTTTTGAAATCTTGGAACACGAGGTTAGGAATTGCCCAGATGATTTTGGAGACAAAAAGACTGATAAAACTGGAACTAAAATCAGAGTTATATCAGAGGATGAGCTTCATAAAATAGCTACATGCTTGAAGCTCATGCCATACAATGACATGATAAACTAGGCTCTGATGAACATCGATGTGCAGACCAGGAGCATCATGAACCATCGAAAGGTCATCGTCGGATCTTTCAGGCCAGAACACATTAAAGTAATGTACAAGATATCCCATGTTTCTAAATATATTTATAATGCCGATTTCGTAGAAGAGTTTCAACGAAAGGAGTGAATAGAATTTGACCAAACATATCTAGATATAATCAAAGCATGGTGGGGAATTCCAGTGAAATTTAGATCTGATACCCATGGTGTTTATGCCACAACATCGTTAAATGAATATATGATCTATATAACAATGATTTTATGTAGACTATTTATCAGGAAAATCCCTACCCATTTCCCGGTAGAATGGGTGCCAATTATACACGAGGTAGCTGAGGGTTTCACCTTCAACTGGGATAATATTCTATCAGATAACCTAACCAAGGAGATTTTTGAGTACCAAATGGAAAAGTCAAAAGGCCAACCTGCGTCTTTTTATATGTCTACGTATGTCATGGACGTTATCTGTTATATGACCCCTTTTCCATTGATGAATTGGAGATGGAACCCAACCTATGCAGAACCCATCCATTTCTATCACTCTCAACTATGGGAAGAAAAAGTAAAAGATTTATTTTATGAAATCTGTCACTATGTAGTGATTCCTGTGCACCAAATATTGTATGGTTGCCCCCCCCCCCCCTAGGATTTCAGAGAAAATCATGGGAAACCTCAAAACAGTTGTAGAGTGGTTTATCGAAGAGAATTTATCTTATGTCAGAGTCTTCAGATGTTCAATTCCCCCTCATGCTCTCCCAAATTTTCTTCCTAAGAGACTGGTGTGCAAAGAAGTGGCATACCGGATAATAACAGGAGGCATCGGTAAAGAGTTAAAAGAAGTTCAGAAGAAATTATGGCCAGCTTTTCCTATACAGATTGGGAGGTTTTCACTGCTAAATTTTGGTCATTCCAAGGTAGAACTTGCAGCATTAGAGGACATTAAACTGGTAGATCTTGAACTCAGAAAGCATGATCCATATCAAATTGTGGGAAATCATCTAACTCATTGTAATATGAAAACATATGAGCATGAAGACTTCCCCTGTGATGACATATTTAAAGGAATCAGAGATTATGAGGAAATATTAGATAGATTCCAAGCGTTACCTCCTGATCTACAGGCCAACTTTCTCACTTTACAAAAGAACAGATGAGTTGGGTTTCCCAAGATACTTCAGGAAGAATCGATAATCCCTCCTTTAGAACAAGAAAGTATACCTCCAGGTTTTGAACCAAAGTCTTTGGATAAAAGGACTACAGAGGAAAACCCAAAGAATCTTGAAGTGTCTTCACAAAGATCAGAAACTTCACAGACAGAGCATCCAAGGTCTGAAACAGATTCTAAGTCCGAGACACCTTTAAAAATGAATCAAATGGATTCTCCTTTATCGTCAAATATTCCTGTCGATACCCCCAAAACAGCAGAAGGAACACAATTCACAGAGTTAGGCAGTCCTATTATAACATTGACTCCTTTACAATTAAGTTTTGGGACTCCCCATATCGGAGCTATGTACGTAAGTGACCTCACCCCGATATCTATTGAAGAATTACCTTCCTCTAACTTATTTTTTAGTAAAAATAAAAAAGTTGTAGTGAAATAAGAAATGCACCTGAAAGAAGGTACATTGGTCAAAAAGCACAGGATACTTGTGGATGGACAAAATCTAGAAGAGGAGGATTTTGCCACGGAGGTAGCAGGCTCTCTGGGAGCTTTCGCTACGACCAACCTATTTTCAGTTGATAATTCGAAAGAAAGGATGAAACAAAGGAATCAAATGATATCCCAGTTGCAAATTCAAAGAAGAAATACAGAGAAAAATATTAGAGATGAGATAAATAAAGGACTGGAACAGGCTAGAGCTGCTGACAAACAAGAGATTCAGCTGCTCAATTCTAGTTTATATGAGATGTATAAGAATATGCAAGCCAGCCAAGGGCAAGTCATCCAACAAGAGGAATTATGATGACGCAACCCCTCCTCAACCCACAGGTCGGAAGGTCCACGCCAACAGGATCTTTTACCTTACACTGGCCTGGAGAGCTTTCAGCAATGGCTCTTCTATTTCCCTTTCAGGAAATCTACACCCACAGTGAAACTTCATGGGATTCCTCCCTCACACTTTGAGGAATCGACCTTCATGATATCACGAATCCTGTGGTCGAGCGCCTACTCACGAAGACCCCCCGAATCCTGAATTCTGAAACTCCGATATCAACTCTGGCTTTTCGGCTTTCATGAGTTCGCGAGTTGCGATGACATGCAACTATGCTCCACGAACCCCGAAATCCCGATGCTATGTTCCCCGAAATCTCGAAATGTCAGACTCCAACACATTTCTCGGCACTGGCCCCACAACAATACTTCTCATCGTTTTGAGACTTCAACCCGATTGACTTCTATGTCAATAGTGTGCCACCTATCCACCTTGCTGACCTCTATGGTCCCACACAATCCTATCAATCCTTTACATCTTCGCGTTTCATGATTTCATGTACTTTAATACCAAGTTTTTGATCCTTCCACTCATGAAATCTCGATAGGTAATTTCACGAGTGATCCAACGGCCCCTGGCTGACTTGAATCGATGGCTTTGTCTCTCCTGAGATTAGGACCCTTTTTTGGAATACTCGCGGTAACTCCCCTACTCCTCCGTGAGATATGACAGCTCACGGGACTTCGTGAATTCTCTACAGAGAACTCCGACCGTCCGTTCTTCCCTTGTGAACTTCTGCGAAAACTAAGCAAAGTGTCTCTCTCCATAGAACTCGTCCTCTTGCGGTCCCTCGTCACTACGCCTTCCTTCAAACTTTCAAGGAACTTGGACTCTTGCCTTCCTTCAACTTCTTCGAAGGTCCAAATCCTTCTGAGCTTTCTCAACGACTTTAAGTCTTTCAGAAAACTCCTGCTCACACTCCTTGTGGCAAACCTTCAAACACTTTCATGTGCTTGACTCCCTTTGACTCTGCGCACGCCTACAACAGCAGTCTCTCAATACTTCGCTCAGGGCCACAACTCTGAGACTTGACTCGGCCTGCGCACTCCTTGCACGGCTCCTATGCCTAACTGCACTTCTGAGTGAATGAGAACAAAATCTACTCTATTTGAGCTTTCAGAGACAAACCTCTGAACTCTTTGTCAACGCACTCCTTGCAGGAACCCTTGCTCAAATAGAGAAACAATTGAAACTCATTCATTTTCCCTTTCCTCTCAGATTTCAAACGTTCAACAAGAAATCATTCATGAATAGCATAAAAGAAAATGTACAACAGAAAGAGTAAAATAACCATGAGCATAACATTCAAAATGCATACACAGAGAACAAACATGACGCCATGAATTTGAATCAAAGCTTTCGCTATTAATTCAAATTTATGTACATGGGTGTCTTCACACAACTCTCTGCTCTTTTTCTTCTATGCTCTTCCTAATAATCATGTTACAATACACAATGAGGGTGTCTATATCCCGTTTTCCCTCTCTCATTCTAAAATTGTCTACTCTAGAATTAAATTCTATCTACTTGCATTAACTACTATAAATGCCTTCTACCTACTAAGGACGAGAGTGGATCACTCAAGGTCCGTTTACATTTTACAAGTGTGCCTCCATTTGATGACTTCATTAATGGTTCAGGATATTTCAAAATTTCTGCTGGCACTTTTCCAGTTGTTCGTTGTCTCCGCGCTGGCTCGCTTGAGATGCTCCTGCATCATACTCCCTTGCTTGAAAATTTTTATGGGCTCCTATCCATGAGCTCGTGTACAATGTGTCCATGCCTCTGGACCTCTGCTTCGCTCTCCTAGCTGGCATCTTCAACTGGATGGCCTTTCCACTTGACCAAATATTCAAAGTATTGCTTCCTCCTGGTCTTCTTGCTCACTCTTTTGTTTAGTATGCACTCCATCTGCGGCTTTTCTGCAACTGGCATCTGCTTTGTCCACTGGATCATTGGCTGCTCATTTCCTATCCCTGCTTCCTCAGCTTTATATGGGTACAAATCTGAGATATTGAATATCGGAGAAACTCCGATCCCATCGGGTAATTCAATCTCGTAAGCATTCACCCCAAATTTCTTTAAGACCTTACATGGTCTGATCTTCTTCATCTTCAGTTTACTATATGTTCCTCTCGGGAACCTTTCCTTTCTCAAATGTGCCAGAATCAAATCACCAACCTCAAATTGAAGTTGTCTCTTGTGCTGATCTTCTCTGCACTTATACTCTTGGTTCGAATTCTGCAATCGCTCCTTCACCTGGCTATGAAGTTCTTTCATCGCCTCTGCAAAATCTTCTGCACTAGCGCTTCTAGTTGCATTTTGTTCTGAATCCCTTAACTCAGAAATTCCTCTCGGCTGCATGCCATAGATAATCTGAAATGGACTCTGCCCTTTTCTTCTGTTAACTGAGTCGTTATAAGCAAATTCTGCTTGTGGTAATATGTTGTCCCACTGGCTGTGGTGTTCTATCACCAGGCTTCTCAGCAAGTCTCCCAGACTTCTGTTCACCACTTATATCTATCCATCCATCTGAGGATGATAAGATGAACTAAACGACAAGTTAGTCCCCAACTTCTTCCATAAGGTCCTCCAGAAGCATCCTATGAACTTAGTTTCTCGATCTGAAATTATGCTCCTTGCCAAGCCATGAAGTCGAATGACTTCTTTGAAGAACAAATTCGCAATGTGAGTTGCGTCACTAGTCTTCTGACATGGAATGAAGTGTGCCATCTTGGAAAATATATCCACCACCACAAAGATTGAGTCAAAACCTCTTTGCGTTCTTGGCAACCCCAATATGAAATCCATGCTGACTGCATCCCACAACCTTTCAGGTATTGGCAATGGTTGATAAAACCCTGCGTTCTATTTCCTTCCCTTCGAATGCTGACAAATTCTGCATCTGTCCACAAATCTCTTGACATCTTCTCGCATTCCTGGCCAAAAATATGACTCATTCAATTTGGCGAACGTCTTTTCGTGACCAAAGTGTCCTGCTAATCCTCCACTGTGTTTCTCCTTCAGCAAATTCTCCCTCATGGAGCATTTTGGAATACAAAGTTGATTACCTTTAAACAGTAATCCTTCCTAGATCATGTATTTTGTCCATTTGCTTCTTTCCCTGAGAATTGGATTATCGGCTGCCTCGTACGCCTCCTTAAAATCCGGATCATCTCTGTACATGTCCCTGAGGTCATCAAAACCTAATGTTTTGACTTTGAACTCCTGAAATAGCAAACACTTCCTGCTCAAAGCATCAACAACTTTGTTAGCAGTACCAGAAATGTGTTTAATCACAAAAGTAAAATTTTGCATATATTCAACCCATTTAACATGTCTCTGCTTCAACGTTTCCTATTGAGTCACAAACTACAATGCATGATTGTCACTGTACAAGACAAACTCTTTCGGGATCAAGTAATGTCTCCATTTCTTCAATGCCTGAATAATAGCATAGAACTCCTTGTCATATGTGGAGTACTTCACTTTCACTTCATTCAGCTTCTCGATGAAGTATGCTATCGGCCTGTCTTCCTGACTCAAGACTGCTCCTATTGCAAATCCACTTGCATCGCTTTTCACTTGAAATGTCTTTTGGAAATCCGGCAACACCAAAATTGGTTGTTTTGTAATCTTCATCTTCAATAGATTAAAACTCTCCTCAGCGTCTTCTATCCAGTGAAAAGACTTGTGTCTTTTCTTCACTGTATCCATCATCAGTGCACTAATTCCACTGAAATTCCTATGAAATTTCGGTAGAAACTAGCCAATCCGTGAAAACTTCTCACCTCAAAGGTATTCTTCGGTGATGGCCAATTCTTGATTACCTCCACCTTATCTGGATCCATCCTCAACTCATCTGCAGAAATAACAAATCCCAAGTAAATGAGCTCTGTCTTCATGAATGAGGACTTCTTCATGTTTATCAACAGCTTCTCCTGCTGTAATTTCTGCATGACTGTAGCCAAATGTTTCAGATGCTCTGCCACTGTCTTACTGAAAACCAATATGTCATCCAGATATACGATAACAAATTTTCTGATGAACTCCCTTAGGACTTCGTTCATCAACCTCATGAAGTTACTCGGCGCATTTGTTAAGCCAAACAGCATAACAAGCCATTCATACAACCCTTCATTTGTTTTGAAGGTTGTCTTCCACTCGTCACCTTCTCTCATGCAGATTTGATGATAACCGCTTTTCAAATCAATCTTTGAAAAATACTTTTCTCCACTCAAGAAATCCATCAGATCATCCATCCTTGGTAATGGAAATATGTACCTGATGGTTATCTTGTTAATCGCCCTCGAGTCAGTACACATCCTCCAGCCTCTGTATTTCTTCGGACTGAGTACTGTCGGAACAACACACAGACTCAAGATTTCCCTGACCAATCCTTTGTCCAACAACTCCTAGACTTGTCTTTTGACCTCTTCATTCTCTTGCGACGTCAATCTATACGCGGATTTGTTTGGAAAACTTGCTCCTGGTATGAGATCAATGTGATGACTCACACTTCTAATCAGTGGCAACGAACGAGGTAGTTCGTCCACTACTATGTCAGCGAACTCTTCCAGTAGTTCCTGAACTTCTTCTGGTAAATCATCTACCCTTGTGCTGGTCAAAACAATCTTCGGTTTTCTGACCACAATAAATTGTGGTTCTTCCTTCTTCTTGACCTTTGTAAGAAGTTCCTTCCCACTCATGAGAATTACAGTGTTGCTTACTTCCGGTTTCACCTCCTTATCCTTGATTGGAAGCAACATGTGAGTCCTCCCATTCTTCTCTAGGGTGTATGTGTTCATTCTCCCATCATGAATCACATTCCTGTCATATTGCCATGGTCTACCCAGCAATAGATGACAAACATCCATGGAAATAACATCACAGAGTATCTTATCATTATATCCTCCTATCTTGAATTCAACTAAACACTGTTTAGTGACAGTTACCTGATGTCCTTTTTGTAGCCACGAAACTTTGTATGGGCTTGGATGATCAATCGTCTCCAGCTCCAGCTTTTCTACCATTTCTGTAGATACGAGATTATCCATGCTACCACTGTCCACAATGACCTTTCATACCCTGTCCTTAGTTTTGCAAGTAGTCCAAAAAAGTCTGGTCCTTTGGACTGAACTCTCCACCTCCTTCTCTGGTGTCAAAAGAGCTTTTTGCATCATCAGCGATCTTCCGCCTTCAGCATCTTCTGCCTCAACATCTCGCCTCTGTGCTTCGGCGATGTGAGTCTCTCCACTCTCTTTCTTTTTATCTGGACACTTGTAAGACTTGTGCCCATTCTTTCCACATGTGAAGCATGTTATCACTCCACCTCTTCCTCTTCCTCTACCTTTGGTACGAGGAAAAGTATTATTATCAGCATAATCTCCTCTCTGCTCGGTATGTTGCCCTCTCTGTTCAACATATTTCCCTCTCTGTGAGCTTCCACCTCTCTCGGTTCGAGTCTGAGGTTTCTTCCAGTCCTCCTTGGGTTTCTGGTTTTTATCCTGGGCAACTGATTTGCCTCTAGGCTGACTTCTGCCTCAGCCTCTCTGACCTTGCTTTCAGCTCAGCTTCTCTTCAGCTTTTAGAGCCATCTGATAAGCATTTTCCACCGTTTAGATGGCTACCATGCTCATCTCATCCTTAATATCGTATCTCAGGCCATTCATGTATCTGGCAACCTTTTCATCATCGCTTTCCCAATGACCTTCCCTGATGTTCAGTCTGTAGAATTCTTCAGTATATTCCTTCACTATCATCAGCTTCTGTCTCAGGTTTTGCATCCTTCGAAATAGAGTAATCTGGTAATCTCTGGGGATGAATTTCACCTTCATCTTCATGATCATTCTATCCCATATTTTGATCTTATGCTTGCCCTTGCAGCATCTATCAGCTTGTAGTTCATCCCACCACAATCCTGCATGTCCCTTCAATCTTGTGACAGCATGCTTGACCTTCTTGTCCTCTTCGACATCTTCATAGTCAAAGTATGTGTCCAGAGTTCTAATCCAGTCTAGAAGCTCCTCTACATCCAGATTTCCCTCATAAACTGGAATGTCCATTTTCGCTCTTGCACCCATTCTTGCAATAGCCCTAATCAAACGTTTGTTTGCTGCATCTTCGGTTGCAACTTCTTCTTCATGTTCAGCCTCAATTTCACTTTCGAAATCACTAAGATCCCCAGCACTGACTGTGAGTCTCTTTGTTGTCTCCATGTCCTCAAGACTGGCACGTAAATCACACATTTCTTTTTCCATGGCTGGATCAGTCATCTGCCTACCTCTTCTTCTTGGCATTTCCCTCTCCTCTGGTGGATCGGGTGTTTGTCTGTCCCTTCTTCTCGGCGGCATGGTGAAATTTATTTTTCTCTGCTACAGAAAACAAAGAACCTTTCTGAGCTCTGATACCAAAATGATGATGCAACCCCTCCTCAACCCACAGGTCGGAAGGTCCACACCAACAGGATCTTTCACCTTACACTGGCCCAGAGAGCTTTCGACAATGGCTCTTCTATTTCCCTTTCGAGAAATCTACACCCATAGTGAAACCTCATGGGATTCCTCCCTCACGCTTCGAGGAATCAGCCTTCGTGATATCGTGAATCCTATGGTCGAGCGCCTGCTCACGAAGACCCCCCGAATCCCGAATTCTGAAACTCTGATGTCAACTCTGGCTTTTCGTCTTTTGCGAGTTCGTGAATTGTGATGACATGCAACTCTGCTCCACGAACCCCGAAATCCCGATGCTATGTTCCCTGAAATCTCGAAATGTCAGACTCCGACACATTTCTCAACGCTGGCCCCACAACTATACTTCTCATCATTTCGAGACTTCAACTCGATTGAATTCTACGTCGATAGTGTGACACCTGTCCACCTTGCTGACCTCTGTGGTCCCACACAATCCTATCAATCCTTTACGGCTTCGCGTTTCGCTATTTCATGTACTTTGATACCAAGTTTTCGATCCTTCCACTCACGAAATCCCGATAGGTAATTTCACGAGTGATCCAACGGCCCCTGGCTGACTTGAATCGATGGCTCTGTCTCTCCTGAGCTTAGGACCCTTTTTTGGAATACTCGTGGTAACTTCCCTACTCCTCCATGAGATCTGACGGCTCATGGGACTTCGCGAATTCTCTACAGAGAACTCCGACCGTCCCTTCTTCCCTTGTGAACTTCTGCGCGAACTAAGAAAAGTGTCTCTCTCCACGGAACTCGTCCTCCTGCGATCCCTCGTCACTACGACTTCCTTCAAACTTTCAAGGCACTTGGCCTCTTGCCTTCCTTTGACATCTTTGAAGGTCCAAATCCTTCTAATCTTTCTCCATGACTTTGAGTCTTTCAGAAAACTCCTGCTCGCACTCTTTGCAGCAAACCTTCAGACACTTTCAAGTGCTTGACTCCCTTCGACTCTGTCCACGCCTGAAGTAGCAGTCTCTCAATACTTCACTCAAGTCCACAACTCTGAGACTTCACTCATCTTGCGCACTCCTTGCACAGCTCCTGTGCCTAACTGCACTTCTGAGTGAATGAGAACAAAAGCTACTCTATCTGAGATTTCAGAGACAAACGTCTGAACTCTTTGTCAACGCACTCCTTGCAGACAATTCAACTGCACTCCTTGCAGGAACCCTTGCTTAGATAGAGAAACAATTGAAACTCATTCCTTTTCCCTTTCCTCTTAGATTTCAAACATTCAACAAGAAATCATTCATACATAGCATAAAAGAAAATGTACAACAGAAATAGTAAAATAACCATGAGCATAACATTCAAAATGCATACACAGAGAACAAACACGATGCCATGAATTTGAATCAAATCTTTTTCTATTAATTCAAATTTATGTACATGGGTGTCTTCACACAGCTCTCTGCTCTTTTTCTTCTATGCTCTTCCTAATAATCATGTTACAATACACAATGAGGGTGTCTATATCCCATTTTCCCTCTCTCATTCTAAAACTGTCTACTCTAGAATTAAATTCTATCTACTTGCATTAACTACTATAAATGCCTTCTACCTACTAAGGATGAGAGCGGATCGCTCAAGGTCCATTTACATTTTACAAGTGCACCTCCACTTGATGACTTCATTAATGGTTCAAGATATTTCAAAATTTCTGTTGGCACTTTTCCAACTGTCCGTTGTCTCCGTGTTGTCTCGCTTGAGATGCTCCTGCATCAAATTAGTAAGGAAATTGCAATCTAAGTTGAGTTCTATTGAAATCCAGGTGGAAAATATAACGATATTCCAAGCCCAGGCACTGGAAGTGCATCGGAAGCTAGAGGCAGAACAAAAAAGTTTGTTTTCTAAAGTAGATATCATTCAAAACTATTTTTGGGAAGTAAGTCAATCATTAGAGAACATTTCTTTCAAAGAAAAAGAGGCTACAACAGCCCAGGCCGCTTTTCAAAAAGCAGTCGTATTTTCTGCTAAAGAAGAGGTATCAATAACTCCTATATTGTCTGTCGCAGAATGAATCAGGGGTGATATGATGCTAAAGGTATGGGAGGACAATATAGCCGAAGGTAAGAAAATGTCCAAAGAAATTAAGGAATATTGTGAAGAGACCTTCAATGCGCTGGATAAAAAATCGCTAGGCATTGGAAAAGGCGATTGTCATGGACTACTAGGACAGATCAATGTTATAAGACATCAACTGAACATAAAAGAGAGCTTCAATGAAGCTCATATTGAAATTTCACAGTTAAAAAAGGTTGACGTTGCCCAAATGGATAGATGGTTGGTGAAGCCGAGTTTACAATTACAATCAGTGAATTTTGAGGATAAAAGGATTGAGGACAACTTGCCGAAAATTCAGAGGAAGATGTATATGTTTGAGGAAAAGGATGTGTCGGAGCCTTCGCAAAGATTAGTGCAGTTTATAAGTAGGTGCGTCGAGTGTCTCGGACCAAGTGAAGGAAATACTTCAAAGAAATGATGAAATGATACATGTTGTGCATTGTACCGATGTATGTAAGAAGATAGAAAAGAAACCAGTGAAACGGTTCAAGTATTTATTTTTGTAACCGTTAAATATCTAGGAGTAAGGAAAGTTCCAACCGTCTAGGGTTGAGAACCTTTGTATAAATATAATTTCAAAAGACTTAGAGAAGGCTTTTTCCTGGCCGATTGTAGCAGAGAAATTTCTCCTTTACCAGAATTAATACAAATGCAAACCGGAGACTCCATATTCCGTCAAACCTGAGTTATGTGTTCTTTTGTTTCTTCATATTCAACATCATTTCTGATATATATTTGATGAATGTTTAACTACAACTTAGTACAACATCTACTGTGGTTATTTGTTCTTTAGTCATCTAATTGTTTTACAGATTTTCCTATGTGTTTGCTATCAGCAGACACAAGATCTGTGAACTATTTAGATCACCATATTTTATGCTTCATTAAAGGTTTCTTGTCTAATTTATTCTTCTGTTACAAAGTGAGATTCTTCCATGATTGATGCCTCATGTTGTTTAAACAACTTTGTGTTTTCGTTCATCACATACATTATTTTTTATTTAACTCAGATACGGGAAACGACCTCTGAAATTGTTATATTATTAATTTAAATTTAGGAACTTTTCTCATATAATCTAAAATAGAAACAAAAAACTTAAAAAAATAACAGATCTTCTAAAACTTCTTTTTCTCCATGATTGTACCTACTGCAAGACAACCCAACATTGAACCCGAGCTCACAGATCAGACCAACATTGCTTTAACGTTGTTTAATACTATCTTAGAAACTGCCACCACCTGGGTTGAACTTGAACATTCATGGGAAGCCATTGAATAGGACATAAGCATCCAGGAACGATTGGAAGCTAGATAGAGACAACTCAGAAATCAACTATAGCTTCTTTCCTAAAGAACTGTTTTTCTTTTTATATATTTTAAACCCTCTTTATTTTTTCGGATTCCTAGACTTTATACTTTAAATCCTTAAGTATAAACTCTGGAACAATAGGTTGAACTCTCTAACGGGAGATCGGGATTGACCAAAGATGGTATCGAATCAACCACTTTGTCAACTAGTTCAACTAAGGATGTGACTAGATTGATGACATGATCAACCAGACTGACCGATGAAGGGACCAGAGAAACCAGTTTGGCACTCGTCAGAGGAGGAGTGGGATTGACCATGTTGGCACTTTTTAGATGAAGGGTGGGACTGACCAATGAAGGGAATGAATCAATCACTTGGGTTTCACTTTTCATATGAAAAGTGGGGTTGATCGATGATGGAACTGGATCAACTACTTTGGTTAGTGGTTCAACCGAGGATGAAACTAGATTGACCACCTGATCAACTGGATTGTCCGGGGATGGAACCGGATTGACCATTCCATCAACTAACGATGGGTTGGGGGGGATCTTATGATGACTAGTTTGGATTTGAATATTTTCCAAAAGAGAAGAAGCCTCATCCATATAAGGACAAAGGTGAGAATAATGATCACCTTTGCATAACATAAAAGAAAATTTGACAGTTGTCTTCTTCTTACCAACCTTAACATCACTAGTTGATGGGGTGTCACCAGCATGTCTAGTAGAGGTCGATGATGTGGAGGACCACATTTCTAAGACCTTACGAAGACCAAGGAAATCCCTTAGAAAGTGGTCACCCTTACAAAGACTGCAAGGGAATTTGGGTTTCATATTCTTCGTTTTAATCTTGTCAACCTCATCAACACTCCCAGTATGATCAACAATAGCTTGTTGCTTGGATCCAACATCTGATGTAGTTGGAGGCTTGGTCCATTTCTGGTTCTTCTTCTTCTCTTTTCATTTCTTCTTCTTCTTATCAACCTGGCTACTCGCTTTAGAGCTTTCACTAGGCAAAGAAGGAGAAATGGAAGGAGACCTGACAGGCGAAGAAGGAGAAAGGGCGACATGAGGTTGATGTGTGGGTGGTGTGCTTACATCTAAAGCACCTGCATTCAAGATCATCGGAGTGGAAAACAACCATACCAGTAACCCAATTGTGAGACCTGGAAGGCTCAAAGTAGCGATGTAAGGAGGACCAACATTTCCGTAAGAAGGAAAAAAAAAGGTTTCCCTTGGAAAAGGGGTTCCTTCATTGGTCATTCCGAGAACTGATGCCATAAAAAATAAATATCCAACCTAGATTATGCTAGGGAGAAAAAATAGCACACGCTAAAAATATAGTAAGCAAACAAGAAAACAAAACCTTCTCACAATGAGCACACTAGTTGGTGATGAAATCCAATGCCGCGGGAATAAAGTAAGAAGGGGCGGAGATAGAGAGGGTAGAAAAGTTATGTTGATGACCTGCTTAACGGACTTACACCTTGGTGCAATATCCCACACATAATCATGGGTATACGCTCTAAGGAGCCTAAGTGAGTTTGGTCAATGTCGATTCTAGGTACCATGAAGACTTTCTCCTCCACAATCACCTTGTGTAAAGACCTTAAAGAGATAGGCTACAAAGGTTACCAACTACAACAATGATGCTTGGGGAAACAATCGACAGTCTGATCCATGCACAAGGGTAGGGTATCTGGCCTGAAATCAACTTGAAAGGATTCCACTCATCATTGTGGGTGTACCTTCAAGTGACCCCCATAATACGCACAATCTATACACCATGACCAACAAAGTAGGGTGATTAACTATGCCATTCTTAATGCGACCTCAGGTTTGACCCTTGTGTGAGAAGGGTTTCCAAGGACAAAATGTAGCAATTGGATTTCACCGCTCCCTAACACAAGATTCTATGTTTGTTTGCAGCTTTGTAAATTTATCTTTCACTCCTATTCCAAATCCCTACAACCAATCTGATGTAGGTTTTCTACTAGAAAATATAAAAATGTCTAATCAATTTTTAGTTTAGCGCTTTATTTTTAAAGCTGTTGTTACTCAAAAGGAAAATGGCATGGAAAATATGGTGTTTTGACCGAATCGAAAGTTATGCAAAGAGATGAAGATGCAATATTTTCATTTAGATGAAATCTATGCTATGAGAAGGAGAAAACATTCATCATTACAGGTGCACAATGTCCCCAAAAAGCCAAAAAACATGAAATTTCACTACTTCAAATGAAAGCTAGTTTCACTACCCAAAAGAAAAAATGCATTTATCTTCTTTGTTTGATTATGACATATATAGAAAGTAAATAAAAAACCTTCAATGCTCCATTACTTTCAATCACGAGAAAGAGTCCTATGCAAATGCAAAAGACACAAAGCAAAAGGGCTACAAACAAAGAATGCACTCAAGGCAGTGAGGTATGAAATAAAACAAGTAGAAAGTTGTTCTAACAAGAAAGAACATCATCAAGGATTCTACAACCAATCAAGCATTCAAGGAATAAAATAAAATGCAGAGAAGAATCCAAGAAATGATAGGGAGAAAGAGAAATCACTCCAAACTGTCCTGTCAAAAAAGCAGCTAGAAAAGGCAATTTCACATTTATGAAAAAGGTTTCAAGATCCAATCAAGAAAATAGGGAGTGATAAGCATAAAAAACCATCAAAAACCAATCCAAACAACTTCACAAACCAACCACAGACTCTGGGTAAAGATCTCTGCAAAACATGTTGCAAAAGACTGAGCAGAAGAAGGCTAAAGCTCTAAAAAAACGAGACTAGCGCTCCCTAACACAAGGGTATAGAGTGTTGAAACACTCCCTAAAACACTGTATGGGAGTCCTGGCACTCTGGTATGGCCTAGGGGGGCGGTTCTAGTCCTCCCAGAAACTTAGAAAAAGAGCAAAAAATTGCAAATAACTCACCCATAATGCATGAAAATTGGTGAAATTGCTAGTGAAGGTAGGAGAAGGTTAATGGATGATGAAAAACCAGGAATTGCTTGGGAAAATGACCTCAAAGATCAAATGGAATAGAGCATATATCCTTGAATTATTTTAAAACATCTTTCATACAATCAAATGAATGAGAAAGCAGTAGATCGACTCCAAATCTCAAAGAATAAGAGTGACTCAAAGTAAGGAAAAAATGTCAAAAATCCAAACAAAGCATAATCGATTCTCAGAAATCAAGATGTTGGAGGCCAAACAAGGACACATTGAGATGATAATAACCCTGAGCAGATGAAATCAACAAAAAATTGAACTCAGATATCAACTCCCAAAATATTTTTTAGTAGAAAAAGAGTAGCGCTCTGGTGTCAAGGGAACCTAAGTGTTTCAACACTCCGTGGAAGCCTGCAAGGGAGTTCCATCTCTCTGGTGGTAGAGGCAGGGGAGCGTTGGGCTCCCAGAACTCAAAAAAAAATGCCAAAAATAAATAAATAAATAAACTCAAAAAAATCCAAAAATCCAATGTGTATAAGATGAATCCAAGAGCCAACAACACATCTAAGAATTAGAAACACAGTATGAATAAGATCCAAAAGTGAGCAAAGGCCAAAACAAGACCTAGGAAGGAAACCAAAACTGAAAGCTTCGATGTCCCCAGTGGAGTCGCCAATTTCTATTACAGGAGAATCCCCCTGCGGACAAGTGGATTTCCTCTTGGATACTAGACCCCTATAACCAAGACAGAAAGGTGCAAATGTTGAACACTGACATTCCTTCTATTGAAGCTAAAATAGTCAAGGAATAAGGAGAAAGGAATATCAATAACTTTAATAACGTTTGTCCTTGATCGATCCAAGATGATCTTGATCTCCAAGTCTTTCACAAGGTCCTGCAATCGAAGTAACAACAACGACAAAACATACTTCCTATTCCTACCATGATTAGCTTCGAAATAGATCTATCAAAAAGAACAAATTCATGAAACATACACAAATTTGAAGGAAACATGTCAAGCACACACACACACACACACACACACACACACACACACACACACACACACACACACACACATATATATATATATATATATGAAAACAAAGAAAAGTGCTTACAACCATAGATGTAGATGCAGCAACTTCACAAGCTCTCTTTGTCTAGACCCTTTCTCAAAAGTTCCACCATCAGAATGATTGTAACTTTCGTTGATAAATATCCCTTATGAGATCATAAGTTTGATGCCTTGCATGTCTCTGTCTTTCACCATGAAGAGGCCTCTTTATATAGACTTGGAGAGGCCCAACCACCTTAGAGATTCTTGGGATAGGTTGAGGATCTTTCTCCATCAGTTGTGGATCCTCCCTAAGATCTAGCCTTGACCTCAGATTCAAATCCAACCAACTCCAGAGATGAGGGGGATTTTTCCCTGATTTTCCTCAACAGTCAAAGATTCCCTCAAACACACCAATGCTTCCTCAGAATGGGGCACAGAGTGTTGCAACGCTCCCCCAAATAAGGGTAGGGAGCATTGGCACTCCCTGACAGTGGGTAGGGAAGTGTTACCCAAAATTCCCTTGAAAAATCCCAGCGCTCCCCCAGAAGGGTGCACAAAGTGCTGGAATGCTCCCCCAAAGGAGGGCAGGGAGCACTGGCACCCCCTGAGAGTGGGTAGGGGAGTGTTGGCCTTCAAAAATGACTTTTGAGTGGTTTTTTCCATGGTAAAAGCTTTGTAATATTCATCAGATGATTTCTCCTTCTTAAACCAGTCTTAAGTGTCCCTGTGTTGTCGTTAGAGACATGACATAGGCGAGATGGCAGTATAATGTTTGCGACACTTGCGACACTTATGGCCAAAATGAGACACTTGCGACACTTGTAATGATGAAAGTTGTGACACTATTGAAGTGAGTAATTTTGATGTGTAACAAAGTGCACACACACAAACATGTTATCCATTACAATTATTAATTTCAAAAGCAACTTCACAAAACCTTATTCCATTAAAAAAAATCCATAATCTCAACCAGAGGCAAGCAGCACCACCAATAACAATACATTTTAAGTTAATAGATTGCATAATAAATATTAATATCATCATATCCTTAAATCTCTTGTATCTAACTACAAATTCTTTTGCAACAAAATAACCCAGGAAAATACTCAATGTTAATAATAATACATAGTCAACTAAACCTCAGTTATTCAACTCCACTCTCAACTATTCTTGGATATATTATCTCAAATCTACTTTTGAAACCTCTGAATGTTCCCAAGCTATTGAGCTACCAAATCTCCCAAGATAAACTTTGAATTATCTCCATGAGCTATCCCTAGTTGCCCATTGTTGGGATACTCGAAGTTTTCTCGAATTCAAATGGTGCTTTATAGGCCTTAAACCACTTGGGGTTCATAGATCATAGTTGACCATGTCTATTGAATCCACATCATTCAAAGTAAGTTAATAAGTGGACAAACTCAACCTTTTTTTGGCAGAATTTCCTCCCCAAATCTAGTAGGAAATTTTCCATAAGTTATAGGTCCACTTGATTGATGAGAACTTTGATAATGGAACTTTGTCTTCTGGGGTTTTGACCCATTTTAGAACAACCCAAATCGTTAAAATTTTGAACAAATAAGAAGATTAAAACAAAATATTATCTCACCTATTAAAAATAAACTCACCAAAAAAATTAAATTCATCCACTTATTAACACACTCTTACATCATCCCTAATTATCAACTACCATATAGAATTTAACTATCAACCTTTTAAATATATACCCCAATCTTTATGCTATGGTCCCTTTGTATTTTACAACTACTAGGAACTATCTATTATGATTCAAAGAATGAAAAACTAAACTCAAATCACAAAGAAATGGAAAACTAAATTCAAATATTTTTTTTTGGGTGATGAGGGATAACTCACTACCAAGAATGCTCCTAGTAAGGATACCTAAGGAAATGTGGATTTGAGTGTGATCGTGTGGCCTTTTAAAACATGGAAAGCCTCCCAAGGAAATATTTGTTTAGTGGGGATGGATGGATACACGAATCTTTGGTCTAAGACATCGATTATACCTACTTTTCTTGGTGTCATATTCGGTGTGGGATTTAAATGTTTATATATTCATCTTCCAAAAGCTTTGTCTTCTTATATTTAATTTAATCCAGTGACATGCTCCACACCTCTTACACCTTTTTACACTACATCCAAATTTATATATACATTTTGTATGTTTGTTTATGTAATTCGCTGGCATGCTACACGCCTCTTACCCCTCTTTACATTACATTCAAATTTATATATACATTGAATATGTTTGTTTATGTATTTCACTGGCACGCTACATGCTTCTTACCCCTCTTTACATTACATTCAAATTTATATATACATCGTATATGTTTGATTATGTACTTTACTGGCATGCTACACGCCTCTTACCCCTCTTTACATCCAAATTTATATATACATTGTGTATGTTTGTTTATGTAATGTACTTGCATGCTACACGCCTCTTACCCCTGTTTACATTACATCCAAATTTATATATACATTGTGTATGTTTGTTTATGTATTTTACTTACATACTACACGCCTCTTACCCCTCTTTACACTACATCCAAATTTTTATATACATTGCGTATGTTTGTTTATGTACTTATACCATGTTACACTGAAAACATAATATATGTTATATGGGTTTTAAGCATTTAAAACACAACATCCCAAAGCGTTTAAAACATAGCATCAAAATACTGAAGTGTCACCATAGGAGGGAGGGAAGTGTGTTTTAACGTATATGTGTGAATATTTATAAATATATGGATATGGTATAAAGTAGTTGACATTGATTAAATATAAAATAAGTAAATAAATAAGTTATAAATTGTAAAAAAAAAATAGAAATTGTAAAAATATTAAAAAATTATAAAATTTATCATATTAATAAATATATGAATATGGTATAAAGTAGTTGAGAAATTAAAAAAAAATGAAAAATGAAAAATATATGAATATGGTATAAGTTGACATTGATTAAATATAAAATAAGTAAATAAATAAGTTGTAAGTTTTAAAAAAAAAATTATAAAAATATTAAAAAATTATAGAATTTATCATAAATATTGTTCTCACAAAAATATATAAAATTAATTACACTCAAATCAAAACAATATATGGAAAATTACTCACATTGTATATCAAGGTTGTCATAGTGTACTTTACAAATTTTCACAAATATTGTTTTTTAAATCTTTATTTGTATTTTAAAAATAAAATTATTTTATTATTATTATTATTATTTATGAATTAATAAATGGAATGAGTAATATTTTAAAATTATTTTCAAAACAACAACCAATTTTGTGGAGGTATTTTTTTTTTTTTTTTTCAAACTAACAATAGGACTTGGGAATGGTACAGATAACTTTGTCGAATTAACGGCTTTAAGGCTTCTTCTTCTTTTTGCTAATGAAAAGGGAGTGCACTCTATCCAAATATTTGATGATTCTATGCTGGCCATAAACTGGGCTAGAAAATCTCAACATTTGCACAACATACATATGCTTTCTATTCTTGAAGAATTTCATAGATTATTGGATACTTTTGATTTTATTATCTTTCATCGTGTCTGCAAGGACCTCAACAGGGAAGCCAACACATTATCTAAAACTGGATTACAGATGGATTATGGACAATGGTTGATTTCCGAAGTAAAAGAGGGAGATCATTATGACTACTATCACAGACCTTTTAATGAGGATATCCCCCTCTCAACAGTTTTAATCTGAAGTGGACCTTATCATTTTTTCAACAGGATCTTTCTAGTTTCTTCTAGCATTTATATAGATTCTTCTTTTTTGTAAATATTCTGAACTAACCTTTTGGTGGAATTACAATGGATCTTCTTTGTATGTGATTTGAGTCTATTTCTGGTAACAATGCATGTAAGATTGTCTCTCTTAAAGGAGAAGATCACTATAGGTTTTGATGGCTTCATTGTATCCTATGGTACAATATCGACCTCTTTTTTTGAAGGCAGATACATGGCAACATTTATTCTATAGAATGTAAATTTTATCTCTTTGGATAAATAAAATTTACGCCTTTTTCTAAGGAAAAATATTTTAAAATTATCAAATTTATTTTTAATTTTCAAAAACTTGATTTATACCCCAGATCATGTGACTCTCTCAGTATGGTACATGCTAATGGCTCACCTATTGGGCCTCAACGACCTCTTTGAGATGCGACTAATCTGGCAAGGACTTCTATGCTAGCTCCTTAGGTACCTCATCTCCATGATTGAGTACAAATCTTTTTTTGAATGTCATTTTTTAACTGGTTTTTCTTTGATTCAGCTACATATTTTTTTGTTTCTAGTCTCTCTAGAGTAGAGTCCCTGTCTTTCAATTTCTTAGACTTCCTGATCCTTTTTTAGTACTAGCTTGCTATAATCTCCTATTGAAAGCTAGTCTGATTTCCCTTCTAGGGCAAGCTAGCAAACATGTGATTCTTTTGGACATGTTAGATGAACAAAGTGATGTCCCTTAACATCCTAAATAGCCTACACTTTGTACATCTTGTTAATATTTAAATATAAATACTTAAAAAAATAATTTATAAATTATATTTTCAAAATATTAAAAAACTTTATAAAAATTATAATATGGTATTGAATTAATGCAATGTCAATACACTTTAATTTGCAAATAAAAACGATATAATACAAATTAATAATAAAGTTATATATATATATATATATATAAACAAAATTTATGGTAATTAAAACCTAGAATCCAAAGAAATGTGTATTCTATATAAATTGTAAATTGTTTGTGTATATCTATTTATGCAATGTTATTAAAATATTAAAACTTTAAAATTAAATTTATTTAAGTATGTAATAAATAAAATACAACATCTTAAAAATTAAAATTCTAAACATTTTTTAAATATAAGGTTATAATAAATAAGGATAATAACATAATATTAATTTTTTTGTTTGTTAGTTTAAGAGTGATTTGTGGGATTAGTTTGTGTCTTGAGAAATTGTTATAAGTCGTTAAAATCATTTGAGGATCGCACCCGATCTCAGCTACACCAACCCTTAACATGACTGATTTTTTTATCCTCGCATGTTTCTAACTAGTGATTTTAGCATCATAGAGTACCTTAACAATACACTTTATAAACTATTGTCCTACACCTGAAAGACATAACAACAATACTATTTATTCCTTATTATTATTGTAATTTTATTTTTAAAAAGATTATAATAAATAAAGATGATAACAACAATAATATTTATTCCTTGTTATTATTGTAATTTTATTTTTAAAATGATATTTAATACTAAAATTTATAAATATATTGTTAAATAAAAATGTACACTAGTTGTCACATTAGCAGGTTTTAACATTTTTTAAGAAAAGTAATTTGCTTAAACACACATGAATAAAAATGTTTGAAATTGGATACATATTGATTATTTAAGTGTGTAGCTTTTGAAAATTCATTTATATGGTTATAAAGCTCATTTAATTATATTTATATGGGTGTGAGAGGTAATAATATATTGGTTTTAACAATTTTTAAGAAAAGTAATTTGCTTAAACACACATGAATAAAAATGTTTGAAATTGGATACATATTGATTATTTAAGTGTGTAGCTTTTGAAAATTCATTTATATGGTTATAAAGTTCATTTAATTATATTTATATGGGTGTGAGAGGTAATAATATATCACATGAAATAAGATATTTTAAAAGACATGTAAATTTTCAAAACAAGTTTTAATTTATTTATTATTAGGATTGTGATTTTAAAGGTATCATACACTAATTTGGTATATGACTTGGTTGTGATTTTAAAATTATATTATTATTATTTATAATATTTGGTGACATTTTTTTTTAGAAATAAGTTTGAGTGGGCCTAATAATTAAGAACATGTGTTTCTTCTTAAGAGGTCACAATTTCAAATCCAGAGAGGGATAGGGTATGTATACCTCTGTAGACTTTACCAATCAAATCACTAAGTGGAGAGAATCCCTTGTCCCACAAACAAGAGAGTCTCCTACACCAATTTGGTGTCTCACCTAATCATAACCTTAAAAATAATTTTTTTTTTTTTTTTAATTATTATCATAATTTTTTTTAATTAAAATACAAAATCTAAAAATATAATAATAACCATTTTCAACTACATTAATAATGGCATTCATTCTCATCGATTATAATAATAATGATTATAAGGAGTTTAAAATATCATATTAATGATTTAACTAATAGCAATATCGGTAAGAAATGCACTCTCATATTCAATATAAACATTTAATAGGAAGATTATAAAATAAGCATTTGCCATCAGCTTTATTTGACTATGGAATGACAAAATGTGTCATTTGTAATTGACTATGCAATGACAAAATGATCGAATAATAATGATCAAAGATAATGATCGAATAATAATATAATTGATCATGATCATGTTATGTGCTAGTCAACCCTTCAAAAATATTGTGATTCTCGCTTATTGTGCTTTTCAATTACTCCATTATCCCTTCTTTTGAGTGCGGTACACAACAACTAAGCTTGTATCTTCATCTTTCTATAACCCAATGCTTAATTTTACCAACTTTATTCCTTTCTAAAAACTTTAATAACTTCAATGGATCTGATCACTAAACCAACTTGATTTGGTTACATATATGCATACTTGATCTTAGTAATGTGATCCATGTTTAGCTTCTTCCTTCCTCTCTCAAATCAATGACGACTTGTGTTTCGGTCCAACTACATAAATGTGTTCTCAGTAGTTTTGGAGGTGGAGGTTTAAGACACAAATATAATTGGATAGAAGACCTTTCTAGATGAAGGTAAATAGTCATAGAGTGTGGGTAAAAGGATTGAGAATGACCATCTTGAGTTTTTTACTTCATTGTTAGTTACTAATAAGAGTTACTAATAAGGTAAAATATTATTTAAAATTATTTTTAAAAAATAAATATGGGTTTTTTTAGTTTATTGTTAATTAGTAATCATTAAGGTAAAATATTATTTAAATTGATTTTTTTTTAATGTAAACATTGAATTCCCAAATTCCAATCTACACTTGTAATTAATCAACACGTCATACTAGTGGAAGTAATTCAACTTATGTATGAGACTCGGCCATTAACTACTTCTCATATAATCAAGAATGTGTCATTAACTACGAGTAATTCTATTTTGGACATCATGTTGTTTTGGAATTGTGAAAAAACAATAATTTTAGTTGCTACCACAACACCACCATGAAACATTTTTATGCTTGATACTTGGATTTTTTTGTTGGCTTGGATCCTAGCCTTTCACTTTCTTTCCACACCATGTCGCTTACTACATCAGATTTCTACTCACCCTAAATCTCTCTATGACTATGAAAGTTAGGAATTCTAATGTATATCTACAATGCACCAACTAAAACTCAATTCAAAGCATTGAAAATATTACATTCATATATTGAAATGGGATTATAGATAATATGAAGATGGTGATTATGTCCACCATTGATGGTGTCCTCAACATGAAATTTCATGTGGCATTGCATGTGAGTAAAGTTGGTAACCAAGAGCATAAAAATGCACACGATGCGAGAAGCTAACAACATATGTTGTGAGAAGAGAACTAGATATATCTACATTTGTAGAGGAGTGGGACACCTCTACATTCACCAAAGGGTGGGAAATGAATCACATGAAGAGGCTAGGAAGAGAGAAGCCCATATGTTTAGATCACATCCCAAGTTGAATAAAATTAAGAAATCTATGGTGGGTATACATATCTTGGCCAAGAGACTTGTGCAAATCCAAGAAAAGAGCATCAGCCAATGTCTTCTTGATACTATGTGAAAAGGGTCAAATAAATGCTTTCCTAGAGGCAATCAGAATTATGTGCTCCTACCACAACATATATATAATATTGGAAAGGTCATGATTACTTTTATGAAGATGATGAATTGATTTAATTCAATTCATTATTTTCCTTTAGGTAGACTTGCATACTTGATTCAATTGGGTTTACTTGGGGCGGAAATTATCCCCCATAGACCATAGATAAAAAAATGTACAACAACAATTTTGTGATCAAGTTCCCATCACTAGAGGAGCCCATCAACAAAATACAAGTTTTAATTTTGGCATGGAACATGAGAGTGTGCATCCCAAGAAGGATGCCTCACCAATAGTGCACCTCCCTTGAGGTTGCCTTTCCAAATTCACAACATAATTCATGAATAGTTTGTTGCATCTTTCATCCTTCAAGTTACATGCATATGCATTATTTATCATGTCTTTTGATGAAGGATCATCAAATGAAATCTTGAATCCTGACCCTAGGAGTGTCAAAACATTTAATAAAGGGGGTTGGTTCCCTTCATTGTAATTTTTCATTGTAATAGATAGGTCGAGAGACCTCTAGAAGATTTTTAGATTGAATTTGTTGTATTAGATGTAATTATGTTGTTGATTTTTAGAGCAAAGTGAGCAATTTCAGGGTTTGTTGAGATTTGGCTAGGGTATGGTTGTTATATTCATATGAGGGCTCATTTGAGCCATATCATTATGTAATTTGTGAGATTTCAAAGGGATGTGAGTTGGAGAGTGTGACGTTGTGTGTGTATTGATTTCAGAGAACTCTAAGACAATTCATCATGAGTTTTGGTATTGAATTAATAAAAGGGGTTGAGTTCATATGTGGTGTTATATGTCTCTTAGTTCAATTCTGATTTCGATCCCCTTTCTCCAACAATCAGTTAAAGGAACCTGTAAGTTATATTATCCATTTGATAATGAGTTTGCAGAGTAATTTGTATGTTACAGGTTCGACAACCCTCAACCATTAGATCCAAACCTGAGGAGAAATTAGAACGCCAGATCATGCTCCTACATGCGTAGAAAAATTATCAAGGTTGATCTATGATCGTTGATCATATTTAGATAAACGATACTCATTCTTCATTGACTGGGTGGATGAATCAAAACTAGCACCATTGATCGTGATCAAGATAAGATCCAACGACAAAGATCTATAACACAAAATTGAAGTTGCTTGATCATTAATTTTCTGGAGGTTACGCGATTTAGATCTGGACCATTAGTTGATTTGGTGACGTGTCATTCTAGGATTAACGTGCATAGTGGACAAGTTGCTAACTTGCCACCATGTTGAGATTCACAAACCATTGATCTCAACGGTTGATTAAAACACAATCGTCGGATCGTCCTCTTCATTGGATGACTATTTGGGCCTTTGATCATGACAAGTTCGAAATACATACAACCAATATTGAGTGTGGGCTTAGAACAGGGTCACAACGATCTTATTTTTTAGACCACAGACCCAACCCTCGGTCTTATTGACACCAGAAGGGCGACAAATCTTCTTTGAATAGAGGCAACCATTGAAACATTGGTCCAATTAGGCTATCAAGTGGTATCAAATCTAGCTGAGTATTGTCTTCATAAACCATGCCTCCTAGACAAGGTAGGCCACCATTGGGAGTAGTCGCAGAGTTGTGCCATTGCGGAATGAACTAAGGAGAGTTCAAGCTTGGATGGAATCCATGGAAGCAACTCATATGAGATAACCCGACACAAGAGATGTCAGTGAGGTTGAAGATACAATCTCTAGTGAAGAAGAAGAAGCCCCAGGATGTGAGGCAACTAAAGAATAATTGTTGAGATTGGTTACAAAGGTAGGAGCGACACCTAAAATGGAAGTTCCAATGTATGAAGGGAACTTAAATGTTGAGGAATTGTTTGATTGGATCAATGTAATGGACAAGTATTTTGATTATGAGGATGTAGATGAAGAGAAGAAAGTCAAGCATCTTGTAACTATGTTGAAAGGACATGTAGCCTTATGGTAGGATGAGTTACAAGCTTATAGAAGAAGAAAAGGTAAAAACAAAATTAAGAGCTGGGATGGAATGGTAGCCAAATTCAAGTCCAAGTTTATTCCAAAGGACTATCAGTTGAACTTGTTTAGAAAATTGCAGAATTTGAGACAAAAGGATATGCCAGTGAAGGAGTACACTGAGGTGTTCTACAAATTGAACATCAAAGCAGGTCATGTAGAAGATGATGCCGAGAAAGTTTGTAGGTATATAAATGGGATAAGGTATGAAATCCAAGATGAAATCAGTCTCCTTACCATGAGAATAGTAGAGGATTCTTATCAAGTAGCTCTTAAAGAAGAGGAGAAATTAGCTAGAAAGAAGAGCCAAAGAATCGGAGGAAGGCGGTCAAATAGAGAAAAAGGATCATCCAGGGGAAGATTTGAAAATACAAAATAAGAATTAGGTAGCTCTAGTAGTCAATCACCCAGAGGAGGAGAGTCCATAGGAGGAAGTTACTTCTCAAGAGGTATAGGTAGATGAAGAAATATCAAGTGTTATATATGTGGAAATATGGGGCATATGTCTTGGGATTGTCCTGAAAATAAAGAAACAAATTCAAGGGGAACTCACATTGCAGAAGCTCAATAAAAGGCAGTAGAAAAAGAAGTAAAATAAGAGACTCTTGAAGGAGAATCGCGTATGCTAAGGAGAATTCTGATTAAAGAAGAGAAGGAAACTCATGAACCTGCATAGAGAAAGAATTTGTTCAGGATCACATGCAAATCAAAGGGAAAGGTATGCAATATATTCATTGACAGTGGCAGTACTAATAATTTAGTCTCTACAGAAGTGGTGGAGAAATTAAGACTACAAAAGGTGCCAAATCCTACTCCATATAGGGTGTCTTGGTTGAAAAAGGGCCATCAAATTTTGGTAAGTGAATAATGCAAAGTAGAATTTCAAATTGGTATTTATAAGGATGAAATTTTGTGTGATGTTATGCCCATGCATGTTTTTCATGTCTTGTTGGGAATACCTTTGAAATATGACAAGAAAGAAATACATGATGGGAGAAAGAACACATACACTCTTGAAAAGAATGGACATAAACATGTATTGATACCACTAAAAGATGAAGGAACTAAGGATGAAGCTGGTCCAAGTGTATTGCTCATGAGTGGAAGGGATCTCTTGAAGGAAGTCAAAAAGGAAGAAGAGGTACAATTTGTTGTTGTTGGTAAGCCAAGAGTAATTCTCACTAGCACTACTATAAATTATCTACATGTTGAAGTACAAAAGTTGTTAGATGAGTTTATTGACATAGTAGTTGATGAATTACCAAATAGTTTACCTACTATCAGAATTATTAGTCATCATATTGATATGATTCCATGAGCTAGTTTGCCAAATAAAGTTGCATACAGGTTGACACCAAAAGAAAATGAAGAAATCATAATATAGGTTCAAGAGATGTTAGAAAAAGGGTTGATTAGGGAGAGATTGAGTCCTTATGCAGTTCCCATGGTGTTGATCCCAATGAAGGACGGTGGTTGGAGGATGTGTACAGACTCCAGAGAAATCAACAAGATAACAATTGGTTATAGATTTCCCTTACCTAGAATGGATGATTTGATGGATTGTTTAAGTGGAGCAAATTATTTTTCAAAGATAGATTTGAAGAGTGGTTATCACAAGATAAGGATGAGAGAAGGAGATGAGTGGAATACAACCTTCAATACAAATGAGGGATTGTATGAATGGCTTGTCATGCCTTTTGTCTTAACAAATTCTTCAATTAAATTCATGAGATTAATGAATGAGGTACTCAAAGACTTCATTAGTAAGTTTATGATTGCTTATTTGGATGATATCCTTGTTTATAGTAGGACTGAAGAAGAGCATTTGAGGTGTTTGAAATTGGTGTTGAAAAGGTTGCAGTGGGAGAAACTTTTAATAAACTTGAAGAAGTGTTCCTTCATGAAGACATAATTGATGTACTTGGGAATGGTGATTTCTCAAGAAGGATTGAAGATGGATCCAGAAAAGGTAAGATCTATAAGGGAATGACCTCCAAAAAACAATTACGAGGTAAGGAGCTTTCATGGGTTGGAAAGTTTATATAGGAAATTGATCAGAAATTTCAGTGGTATTTGTGCTCCTATAGTGGATACTATAAGGAAGGAACATCAATCTTTAAGTGGAAAAAGGAAGCTGAAAAGGGATTCAAATTGTTAAAGGAGAAGATTACAGAACAACCTATTTTAGTTTTACCATATTTTCAAGTTAGATGTGATGCAAGTGGGGTAGCAATTGGTGTTTTCCTAATCCAAGAAGATAAACATGTTGCTTATTTCAATGAGAAGTTGAATGATGCCAATAAGAAATATTCAACTTATGACAAATAATTGTATGTTGTGATACATGATTTGAAGAAATGGAGGCATTACCTTATGCCTAGGGAATTCATCTTGTACACTGACAACCATGCTTTGCAGTTCATAACCAAGCAAGAGAAAGGAGAAATTGAATCAAAAGCATGCCAAATGGGTAGAATTCATGCATAATTTCACTTTTGTTATTAAACATATTAGTCGAAATGATAACAAGGTTGCAGATGCTATGAGTAGGAGGTGTTTAATTTTGTAGGAATTTCAAGTAAGCACATTAGGATTTGAACATCTCAAAGAAATGTACTAAGAAGATCCATACTTTAAAGCAACCTATGAGGCATGTGAAAATCCAATGACAGTAGATAGGATTTCTTGGTTAGAATACATGATAAAAGAGGGATTGTTGTTCAAAGGAAGTCAACTATGTGTTCCAAGGTGTTCAATGAGGGACAACCTACTGAAGGAAAAACATAGTGGAGGACTAGTTGGTCATTTTGGTAATGAAAACATGTTTTCTCAATTGAATTATTCTTATTTTTGGTCGGGTATGAGGTCTGATGTACATAATTTTGTCAATATATGCATAATTTCTAGGTATGCCAAAGGGAAGCAATACAATACATTATTTTATCATCCATTACCTATACCAGGCAGACCATGGGATGTCGTAAGCATGGACTTTGTTTTAGGTTTTCCTAGAACACAAAGAGGAAGTGATTCAATATTTGTAGTTGTTGATAGGTTTTATAAGATGGCACACTTTATACCCTGTTATAAAAACAGTGATGCAACACACATAGAAAAATTGTTCATTAAAGAGATTGTGAGGTTGCATGGATTTCCCAGAAGTATATTTCAAATAGAGACAGTAAATTCATTGGAAATTTATAGAGAACCTTGTGGAGGAAGCTTGGCACAACCTTACTATTTATTTCATCATATCAACCTCAGACTAATGGACAGATTGAAGTAGTGAACATAAGTTTGGGTAATTTTCTGAGAAGTTTAGTTAGTGAGCATAAAAACCAATGGGATCAAGTTTTTCCACAAGATAAATTTTCTTATAATGACTCACCCAACATGAGTACAGGTAAGAGTCCATTTCAAATAGTGTATGGAATGCATCCAAAAGGTATTTTTTATATTAGAGATTTGGGAAAGGTAGAAGTAAGAAGTGCAAATACTGGAGATTTTTTAGAAGACGTGTAAAGTTTGAAGGAACATGTAAAGGAACAACTACAAGGAAGAAATCAAAGATACAAGTAGAGGGCAGATCAAAAAAGAAGGGAAGTTAATTTTGATATTGGAGACCAAGCATTGGCACACCTAAGGAAGGAGAGATTCTCAAGGGGAGAATATAACAAGTTGAAGTTAAAGAAAATAGGACCATGTTAAGTACCAAAGTTTTGAATACAAAATACACTAGAATAGATCCAAAAAGAATATATGAAAACCACACTTTAATATAAGAAAACCCTTGAGGTAGGGAAAAACCATACAATGGATCCTATTATGGAAGGGATCCTCTCCTGTTCACTTGCCTCTTCGAGGGGGAAAAATCCTAATGAACTTCAACTCCAAATACAATACTTCTCTTCATACTCATTACATTTCTTGAACCCCTTTATATAGTGCTACCAACCACCTAACAACATTCTAAAGGAAGAACCTTCTAAAAATTCCTCTTACATTTATTATATCTAACTACCATAATGGGCCTTATTTAATACTATAGTGGACATAGTACCTTACATTGAATGGCCTCTACTATTATAACTATGGTACCTTCAGGGCCCCCACTACCTCTCCATCTACCTAACATTCCATCCCCCTTATGAAAGCATTGTCCTCAACTCTTTCTATAAGGGTGTACAGGGTCCCATGGATAAATGTGGACCATAGTTCTGAAGTAGACTAGAGAACCAGGATCCCATGTAGGAATGCGAGCCACCATGTTGAAGTATTCCAACTGCCACTGTAAACCGAGATCCCATGTCCAAGTGCTCATGTGAATGCCACACGGAAGATATCAAAACTTAAGAACCAAATGAAAATGATGTTCCAAAGACCGACATGTGTCATGTGGATCCAAATAAGAAGATCCATCCACATAGTGGGAAAGGGTTGTAACTGAATCTTGAAGGAATAATACCACTATAGAATATGCAGGATGTAAATTGATAATCATTAGTGGATCCTGATTTGTCACATTGATGTTCTCTACAGAAGGTGGAGTAGAGTCATCAAATAAAATATTAAAGTGGTTTTCATCCCAGAAATGACAACTATCCATATACCAATCATCACAATTGACCTCAAAATCATACCAAACATATCCTTCTTGAGTATATGAATCCTTGATGTCATCCATAAGATATCTCTCATGTATGTTAGTCAAGTACCTTTGAACATTGTGACAACTATCCCTAATAATTCGTTGCTCATGAAAATGTTGCTCAATGGATTCAATCTTTTGTAGAATTCCCATGAGGAGTTGAGATCCAATATCCATTGGAAACACAATATATAATATATCAAAAGAAATATCTTAAAAAAAATTATCCAATGATATTGATCTGATAGAAATCTGAACACGCTATGAAAAGTTATGAACTTTGCAATACCATTATCGTCACGAAAAACCCTAAAAAATGGTTGATTTTAAATTGACGATATCTTCACTTCCGGAGCTCCGATTTAGGTGATTGTTTTTTGAAATAAGATATTTTTGAAATAGGAACTCAGATTTGTATTTTTTTTAGCAAATTCGGCATCTAGATGCTACATAAATAAATAAATTGCACCGTCGTCCGCAGAAAAAACCCTAAAAATTTGCAGATTTTAAAATGTCAATATCTTGACTTCCTGGACTCTATTTAGGACGATATTGTTTTAAAATTGGATGATTTTTTTAGATGAAATCAGATATACAACCCGTTTCTACCAATGTTTCACAAAAATATACATAAATTGTCCAGAATTTCATGACCCTCTTTTTCTACTCCAAACAAATATGCCAAAAAAAAAAACATTTCCCACACTTTTTGCCAAGGAAAGTGCTTTGATACCACTTGTTAAATACCAAACTTATGAATACAAAATACACTATAATAGATCTAAGAAGAATGTATGAAAACCACACTTTATTATAAGAAAACCCTTGAGGTAGGGAAACATCATACAATGGATCCTATTATGGAAGGGATATTCTCCTGTTCACTTGCCTCTTCGAGGGGGAAACCTCCAAAAGAGATTCATCTCCAAATACAACACTTCTCTTAATACTCATTACATTGCTTGAACCCCTTTATATAGTGCTACCAACCACCTAATAACATTCTAAAGGAAGAACCTTCTAGAAGCATAACCTTCTAAGAAGTCATCTTACATTTATTATATCTAACTACCACAGTGGGTCTTGTTTAATACTATTGTGTACCTAGTCCACCTTACATTGAATGGCCTCTACTATTATAACTATGGGCCCTTCAGGCCCCCCAACTAACTCTCTAGATACCTAACAGAACCTGTAATATCTTGAGCAAGTTTTCAAGTAATGCTTACAAAATAGAGTTACCACTAGATATTGGAATATATCCAATATTCAATGTTGCAAATATGTATCCTTACTGAGAATATGGAGTGGAATATGGAGATGATAGTGACATTGTTCAGTGGATGAAACATCTACCTACAAAAAATAATATGCAGATGGAGAGGATTCTTGACCAAAAGATTTCTAAGAAGACTAGAAGAAAGGAATATTATGAATATTTAGTCAAGTGGAAATATCTTCCTGAAGAAGATGCAACTTGGATGAGTTTTGTAGAAATATAGAAGAATGGAAGAAATATTGAATACCTCATGGACAAGAATCCATGAACAATCATCTTCTAAGGGAGTTTGATGTAGGAGCATCAAATGAAATCTTGAATCCTGACCCTAGGAGGGTCAAAACATTTACTAAAGGGGGTTGGTTCCCTTAAGTTTAATTTTTCATTGTAACAGATAGGTCAAGAGACCTCTAAAAGATGTTTAGATTGAATTTGTTGTATTAGGTGTAATTTTTTTGTTGATTTTTAGAACAACGTGAGTAATTTTAGGGTTTGTTGAGATTTGACCAGGTATGGTTGTTAGATTCGTACGAGAGGTCATTTGAGACATATCATTATGTAATTTGTGAGATTGCAACGGGGTGTGAGTTGGAGAGTGTGAGGTTGTGTGTGTATTTATTTTAGAGAACTCTAAGACAATTCATCCTAAGTTATGGTATTGAATTAATAAAAGGGGTTGAGTTCATCTATGGTGTTATATGTCTCTTAGTTCAATTCTAATTTTGATCCCTTTTCTCCAGCAATTAGTTAAAGTAAAATATAAGTTAGATTCTCCATTTGATAATTATTTTGCAAAGTAATTTGTATGTTACAAGTTCGACAACCCTCGATCATTAGATCCAAAACTGAGGAGAAATTGAAACGTCAGATTGTGCTCCATCATGCGTAGACAAATTGTCTAGGTTGATCTATGATCATTGATCATATTTAGATCAACAATCCTTGTTCTTCATTGACCGTGTGGATGAATCAAAACCAAAACTATTGATCATGATCAGTATAAGATCCAACAACGAAGATCCATAGCGCAAATTAACGTTGCTCAATCGTTAATTTTATGGAGCTTACGCGCTTTAGATCTGGACATACAGTTTATTTGGTGACATGTCATTCTAGGATTAATGTGCACAATGGAAAATATACTAACTTGCCATCATGTTGAGATGAGTGGACCGTTGATCTCAACGGTTGATTACAACAAAACCATCAGATCATCCTCTTCATTGGATGATTGTCTGGTCCTTTGATTGTTACAAGTTCAAAATATCTACGACTAGGATTGAGTGTGGTCTTCGACTAGGGTCACAACCTTCGGTCATATGCAGAAAAAACTAAGCCTCGACCCAAAAATCTATCTGTTAGACCACAAACCCAGCCCTCGGTCTTATTGACACGAAAAGGGCGACAAGGATTCTTTGAATAGGGGGAGCCATTGAAACATTGGTCTAGCCAGACTATCATATTTCAACCTACAAGCTACATTCACTTACTTAAGAAGCTAACTTGTATACCCTTTATAAAACTATAAAGAGGCCTCTGACTAGATGAATAAATTTAGTAAACAATTCTAGTATCTTCTTTATTTCTTATTTTTATTGTTCGTGCTTTGGTTTAATTCTAGATCAGACTTGTTCCTTTTCATTGGTATCAAAGCCTATGATTGTTTATTAATTGGGTTGGTTGTCATTGATGTAAACCCTTGAATCAAGTCCGGTAGCAAATTCTGATAGCCCTAACAGTATGGTTAAGGGACTCGATCTTGTTTGAGGTATGAAGGTATGACGATCAATGTATTTGCAAATAATACTATTCTATATGGATAGTACATGTCATGCAATTTCCGGTGATATGTGGAATTCCACATAACTCCTCGTGATTAGAGAGTTATGGCCTTGTGAAGTTGGAGAACCCTCATGAGTTATCTAGAAGCCCCTAGAAGGTCAAAGAAGTCAATTTATTCTATAAGCTCCTAGAATAAGTTTACTAGTCAAAGTGGTTTTAATTAGGATTTAATCATGAGTCAAGTTGTTGCCAAAATAATATAATTAAAAATAAATTGTTTACAACTAGAAGTGGTGAGTTTACTATTTGTGGATAAAGCGGTTGTAAGTGGAGAAGTGGTTAGAAGTGGGTTATCCCTAAAAGAAGGTGTTAGCACTCAATTTTTCCAATATATTTTGAGAGCGTCTTCAACATATTTATGTTGAAATTATCAAAATCCCTTTGAGTGTTTGCCAATGTCCAAACCTTAAATTCCCCAATCTATCTTGACAAGTTCCTGTTGATATCTTTGCCTAAGAAATCCTTTGGCTTCATCCTCTTGACCTGCAAATAAATGGTTAGAAATCCTTATTGGAGTCTCTCAAATCTTTATGATAATTTTGTCATAAAAACAATTTTATTATTAAATATTTATATATACAATGTTTTTCTAAACTATTTTGTAGTTTATGAATTATGTTTATTATATATATTTATTTAATAAAATAAAATAAAAAAGGGTATGTGTGCTTAAGTGTCTTACTTCTAAATTCCCTCAAACCTAAGCTTTATCACATATGCCAATTCTGAGTCATGTTTACATGTCATACCATCCTACATGATAGTTGTGCATTCAACTCAAAGTGAAACCATAAATTAAGCCAACATTCTAGTTGTTCACTGCTCAACGAAATAGAAAATGCTTGATTTGTAGGATGCATGCGCAGGTGCCATGATGAGACGTCAATGCAGTGTTGTTTAAAGATTCTACAGGTGTTGAAGAACTAAACGTATCCATGATATATATAATTATGTTCCCCATTTCTTTCTCATTCCATCGTTTTCATGCATGGATGTGCAGAGTATTGTGCACTACCAAATCCCCCGGGCACTGCGTTTTCTCCTGGGCACTGTAAATTTCTTGGGCGCTACCTACTCTCCTGGGCATTGTGTATTCCACAGTGCACTACCTAAATTTGCTATCAAATTTATGGAAGAGATGAAGTTTGCGCAAAGATACACCAGAATGGCACTACCTATTGGCACCTGGAATCAAGTAGTTTGAATTCATTACTCTTTTAGGTGGTTGATGATGTGGAGAATGGCTGAGATAGTAGTTGGTAGCATGATACCAATTTACCATATCTATAGGACACTTGGAATGTGAAAGGAGGCGTATCAATGAAGATCAATGGAGGATGTATGCAATAAGTCAATCAGTGTCATAACTTCTAAGTTCAAGGGGTTTTTGTCAACTAGCAAAGTCATGCATTAAATTGGATCTTCCATTCAGTATTCATGAATCCCTCAATTCTCTGGTTTCCAGGGGCTTGCACTTGGTGAATAAATTGATCAGCCAAAATATATTTGTCATAGCAGAAGCAACCTCCACATTAGCGGCAATGATCTGATGGCTGAAAAATGGGTCTCATTGGAGGTTGAAGTAGTACCACACCACAATCATACCACACCACAATCACTTCATTTGGTGGGAATCCATGTTGTTGAGATTATGCTGCCACAAAAATTTTTTGTGGGAGAATTGTTCAGTTTTTCTGTCAGAAATTGGAAGATATATAAAGAGCATGTGACATTCCATTATTGGAGTGGCTCAATATACCTGATACATCTTCACCTTAGCTTGAGAAGTGACAGCCTTGTGATGAGGTTCTGGAAACAGGATGATGAATGTAAATGACATGCATATAAAGGAGAGGTAGTGTTGGTTGTGTGCAACCTGGTGAATGAAATTATTATTTAAGATGTGTGTATGATATTTTTGTAGAATATCAGTTGCCAAAGCTCCTGAACATATCACTGATGCTCTCTTTGTATCTTGGAAACATTGATGAATTATCATCAAAGCATTGCAGTCACCTAAAGATGGTGGGTTTGATACTATGCAAAGTCACTACTTTATCTGCACACGCTCAAGTTGGAGATGCTGCGGTTTTTACAACGCTACCTAAAATTTGCACACAGACACACAGTGGCACTACCTAAATTTGCTACCTAAATTCTGGCAGAAAACGAATTGTGCAAAGTTATTTTACTAGTTTTGAGTCATTAACTTGAAACTTGTATTATGATCAAATGGGAAGGAAGTTTTGAAAACTGGAGGAGATTTTTGTTCATCACATACCAAATAAAAAAAACCTCTCTCAGTGTTTTAAAATGTGCTATGTTCATAGATTTATTTGATATAGAAGTGGTGCTATGGAACATGCTGCTTAAACTTTGTTTTAAGACTGTTGAACTGGAAAATTTTGACCAGTTGACTTCTAGGATGATTTCCTGGGGAAATAAGATGAATTTTAAAAATCAAAAGGAGGTTATTGTCAATAACATACCCAGGAACATTAACATCTTTCATTTTTCACACAGGTTTCATGGATTGGGAGATTCGAAATAATCTTTGAGTCCCATGTTTTCCGTTTTCATGTTTTCCTGTTCGAGACATGTTTTTGTGACACCTGTTGCGGCCAGCTGGATATGAATTTAACAAAACTAAGAGAGGTTTTTATTCATAAAGAGCTTATCTACAAAAATTGTTCTCATATTTTACACAACTGTTGTATTTTGAGAATTACAAGTGGCATTTTGAAGCCTATTTTTCAGAATTTTGCCTCCTAAAAGCAGGAAATCAGTTAAAACATGTCATTCTTTGTTTGTAACTGTTTCTATTTTGGGAAAGGGGTTGGAGTTTGAATGGGTGAGATGTAAAATACCTATGGTGATATATATTTCATGGTACAAGAGTAGAATAGGTTCATATGGTTGAGCGGAGGCTCCCAAATTGTAATTTTCTTTGACTGAGTAAACTATTCTCTAGTTATGTATTGGACCTCAGCATTTTTTATTAGTAGAAGTCAGTTTTTCTTTACATCATATTGTTACCTCTTATTCTGAAGTATTCATGATTAGAGGATCCACATGAGTTTTCCATGGTTGTGTTATGATGAATGTTTGATTATAATGTTGTTTTGATGTTCTTCAATTTTCTTTAAACTTTGAATTCAAGAGGATCTTGTATTTGAGTTTTTCTTTCTTGGGCTACTTGAAAACCTGATGTTAATAGAATACCTTTACACCTTCCTCACTAAGTCTTCCTCCTTTTCATTTTTATTCAAATTCAATGACTGAAGCTAATCAAGACCTCATTTGCGTGTGCATGATTAGCCTAGATTTCTAAGTTAAAGCCTTATAATTCTGAGTCTTGTCCATTTGACCTTTTAAGAAACTCATTTACATTTACAAATATTTTGATGTTACCAAGCTCACCTGATTACAGTCTAGGGTGACTTTTGGAGTGATATCATAAATGGCGTCGTTGTCGGGGACATATTTGAGAAGATTGAAGAGTTCCCTGGGAAGAACGACATAGATCCAGCTCTTGATGGTAGACAAGAGAGGGATACAGAAAATTTACTGTAATCATCTACCTGGAAACTCCATGAAGACGAACCTGTTGGAAGACTCCACTGTGGGAACAAGCTTGGACAGAAATGGAAGGCAGAGGCAAGTTTAGGTATCAAGTTCTGAATTTCTTTCTGGAACTTGTGCTCTTTATCCTTTATTCTTTCTTGAATTTCCCTACACACATTAGGAGAATCATAATCTTCTTTGTATACTCTAAAGACCACTGGCCTACTCTTGCATATTCCTTTTTCAAACAAGTATATTTACTCCCTTCCCTTCTCATTGATGTTAAGGATATCCATCCACTTCAAACACCTAAAGAAGATGAGGTTCGTAAACCCTTTTTTAATCAGTCTGAACCTTACGATTCTCTCCCTTCTCCATATTTCAAAGTTGATTTATTACCTTCTACCTTTCCCTCTGTTGTTAATAACTAGCCTGTTGAAATTCAACATGCACCAAATGATTATTGTCCTTTTTCAAATAATAAAATTGATTCAGTTCAGGCTGCCAACTCCTCTGACCTTTACCAACAACCTTCTAGTGTTCAACAGCCCATTGACTTCCAGTTTAAGGTTAGGGGAAAGTTGTTTGGACCTCTAAAGATGCCATCCTTTCTTCATCCTAGCCCTCCCAGATTTGTAGACTACCTACCCACTTTTTCTAGAAAAGATAACACTACAGGAGAAGATCATATGTCAGCCTTTCAAGACTTCATCGATAATCTAGAAATATTGCATGAAGATATTATCATGAGGCTTTTCTCTAAATATTTGATTGGAGATGCTGCCTTGTGGTTCAAGAATATGGAAGTTTCTTCCATTGGTTCATGGGATGAACTATATGACACATTTTTAAAGTGTTGGGGTGAGAACAAGTCATTGGATCAGTACATGCATGAGTTCACTACTTTGAGAAGGGGAAAAAATAAATTTCTATCTGTTTTTAATCGAAGGTTTTACAACTTGTATTGCAGCCTGCCCCTGAAAATTAAACCTTCTGATACTATTGCCATGGTGTATTACATAATGTCTCAATATTCTGACCTTTTTTTGTATCTTAGGGAAATAAAATCTACATCTTTATCACAGTTATTCATGGATGTTGTGGAAGTGAAGGAGAACATCCGAGCTTGTGGTAGAATTCAAAGATAGCATCATGTCAGTTCTGAACATGAGGCAGATTTTGATTTGGTCCTCGAAGCATTTATCTTTGACAACCTTTCCCCTGAGGAAGTCACTATCTCAAACATTGACCAAGAGTAACTTGTTGTTGACAAACACTTTGGTAATGAATACTTTGCTATTAGAGAGCATCCTGAAACAAGACATTTTAAATGTCAAGAGTCAAAGGTTTGTTATGGACAACCTATTTTTGATGGAAATACCAATGATGGTGATGAAAAGAATTTTTCTATGATTTGTTTGGAACCTCTTAGCACTATTCATGTATATGATGATTATGATCCTGATCCTTGTAAATGCTATGGAGGCATTGAAAGGGATTTTCATATAAATCTAATCTCTTATCCATCACCAACAAATGAACAACCCTGTCTTGATAAAAACCATGTGCATAAGAAAACAAGATGTCAGTATGGTTCATCTTTTAAGCAGGAAGGTAATGAATGTGAAACAGATTTGGAACAGCAGAAAGCATATGAGCTTATTTCAGATTTGGATTTGAATTCTTCAACATTGGCAGAATATTCTAAAGACAGGTATGAATGTGAATTTTATGATCAGTTTGCATACCAAGTTGAGCCTATGGAAACCCGTGATTTCATAAGAAATTATATGTTCTTAGCTGATCTTAATTCATATGATTTTAATATTGTTTTATCATCGCCCCCTGAGCAACATTCCAATGAAGAAGTGGTATTTTTTGATGATCATAATTTTCTCTCGAGAGAACCAGAAAGTAATCAATCTTCTAGCATAGAGGAATTCATGGTTGAGCAGGTGTTTTCCTTGGATCAACATGTTTATGAGATTGGTTTCAAAGACCCAATGTCATCCTTCATGGAATCATACATTTCAGAGAACTTGAAATTTTTAGATTCCCTTAACTCACAAATGTTTCCTGGTGGTTATGGTTTCCTAAACGAGTTTTTATCACTGATGTTACATTTCAAACATCATCTATTGATAGGTGATATGGATGAGATTATTTCAGTTTAAAAATTGCTTGAATGGTTGTTATGGAAGGCATCATTTACCTAACCAATTGCAGAGATGGTTAGAGTAGAGTAGGGTAGGAAATAATCTCGTTGCCCGAGAATTTCGTTTCTTCTAGTTTGCAGCAGAAATATCAGTCAGCTTGTATGAATAAAGGCTAGTTTTGAAGGTATGCAAAGATCAGTTGCACATGGAATATGAATCCATACCCCAATGGTAAAGGCGACTGGAACTACTAGGTTCTTGGAAACCCTGCAGGGAGGTCTCCATCCCAATTGGAGCCAATGTTAGCACTCAATTTTTCCAATATATTTTGAGAGCGTCTTCAGCATATTTACGTTGAAATTATCAAAATCCCTTTGAGTGTTTGCCAATGTCCAAACCTCAAATTCCCCAATTTGTCTTGACAAGTTCCTATTGATATCTTTGCCTAAGAAATCCTTTGTCTTCATCCTCTTGACCTGCAAATAAGTGGTTAGAAATCCTTATTGGAGTCTGTCAAATCTTTATGATAAGTTTGTCATAAAAACACTTTTATTATTAAATATATATACACAATGTTTTTCTAAACTATTTTGTAGTTTATGAATTATGTTTATTATATATATTTATTTAATAAAACAAAATCAAAAAGTGTGTGTGCGCTTAAGTGTCTTACTTCTAAATTCCCTCAAACCTAAGATTTATCACATATGCCAATTCTGAGTCATGTTTACATGTCATACCATACTACATGCTAGTTGTGCATTCAACTCAAAGTCAAGCCATAAATTAAGCCAACATTCCAGTTGTTCGGTGCTCAGCGAAATTGCAAATGCATGATTTCCAAGATGCATGCACAGGTTCCATGATGAGACATCAATGCAGTGTTGTTTAAAGATTCTACAGGTGTTGAAGAACTAAACGTATCCATGGTATATATGATTATGTTCCCCATTTCTTTCCTGTTCCACTGTTTTCATACATGGATGTGCAGAGTGCAGTGCGCTGCCAAATCCCTTGGGTGTTGTGTTTTCTCCTGGGCACTATAAATTTTCTGGGCGCTACCTACTCTCATGGGCGTTGTGTATTCCATGGTGTGCTACCTAAATTCGCTATTGAATTTCTGGCAGAGACGAAGTTTGCACAGAGATACACCAGAATGGCGCTACCTATTGGCACCTGGAATCAAGGTGTTCGAATTCATTACTCTTTTAGGTGGTTGATGATGTGGAGAATGGTTGAGATAGTAGTTGGCAGCATGATAACAATTTACCACCTCTACAGGACACTTGGCATGCAAAAGGAGGCATATAAGTGAAGATCAATGGAGGATGTATGCAATAAGTCAATCGGTGCTTGAACTTCAAAGTTCAAGGGGTTTTTTTCGACTAGCACATTCATGCATTAAATTGGATCTACCATTCAGTATTCATGAATCCCTCAATTCTCTAGTTTCTAGGGGCTTGCACTTGGTGAATAAATTAATCAGCCAAAATATATTTCTCATAGCATAAGAAACCTCCACATTAGTGGCAATGATGGTCTGATGGCTGAAAAATGGGTCTCATTGGAGATTGAAGTAGTACCATGCCACAATCACTTCATTTGGTGGGAATCCATGTTGTTGAGATTATGATGCCACAAAAATATGTTGTGGGAGAATTTTTCAGTTTTTCTGTTAGAACTTGGAATATCTATAAAGAGCATGTGAAATTCCATTGATGGAGTGGCTCAGTATACCTGATACATCTTCACCTCAGCTTGAGAAGTGACAGCCTTATGATGAGGTTCTGGAAACAGGATGATGAATGTAAATGACATGCATATAAAGGAGAGGCAGTGATGGTTGCATGCAACCCGGTGAATGATATTATTATTTAAGATGTGTGTATGATGTTTTTGTAGAATATTAGTTGTCAAATCTCCTGAACATATCACTGATGCTCTCTTTGTAGCTTGGAAACATTGATGAATTCTCATCAAAGCATTGTAGTCACCTAAAGATGGTGGGTTTGATATTATGCAAAGTCACTACTTGCTCTGCACACGCTCAAGTTGGATATGCTTCATTTTTTACAACGCTACCTAAAATTTTCACATAGACGCACAGTGGCGCTACCTAAATTCTAGCAGAAAACGAATTGTGCAAAGTTATTTTACCAGTTTTGAGTCATTAACTTGAAACTTGTATTATGATCAAATGGGAAGGAATTTTTGAAACCTAGAGGACATTTATGTTCACAACATACCAAGTAACAAAAACCTCTCTTAGTTTTTTAAAATGTGCTATGGTCATAGATTTATTTGACATAGAAGTGGTGCTACGGAACGTGCTACTTAAACTATGTTTTAAGACTGTTGAACTGGCAAATTTTGACCATTTGACTTATAGGAGGATTTCCGAGGGAAATAAGATGAATTTTAAAAATACAAAGGAGGTTATTGTCAATAACATACCCAAGAAAATTAACCTCTTTCATGTTTCACATAGGTGTCATGGATTGAGAGATTCGAAAGAATCTTTGAGTCCTATGTTTTTCATTTTCGTGTTTTCCTGTTCGAGACATGTTTTGGTGACACTTGTTGCGGCCATATGGAGATGAATTTAAAAAAACTAAGAGAGTTTTTTCTTCAGAACAAGCTTATATACAAAAACTATTCTCAGATTTTACACAGCTGTTGTATTTTGAGAATTACAAGTGGCATTTAGAAGCCTATTTTTCATAATTTCGCCTTCTGAAAAGCAGGAAATCAGTTAAAACGTGTCATTCTTTGTTTGTAACTGTTTCTATTTTGGGAAAGGGGTTGGAGTTTGAATTGGTGAGTTGGAAAGGACCTATGGTTCTATATATTTCATGGTACAAGATTAGAATAGGTTCAGATGGTTTAGCGGAGGCTCCCAGATTGTAATTTTCTTTGACTGAGTAAACTGTTCTCTGGTTATGTACTGGACCTGAGAATTTTTTATTAGTAGAAGTCATTTCTTCTTTACATCATCTTGTTACCTCTTATGTTGAAGTATTCATTATTGTAGGATCCACATGAGTTTTTCATGGTTGTGTTATGATGAATGTTTGATTATAATGTTGTTGCGATGTTCTTCAGTTTGCTTTAAACTTTGAATTCAAGAGGATCTTGTATTTGAGTTTTTCTTTCTTGGGCTGCTTGAAGACCTGATGTTAATAGCAGAACTTTACACCTCCCTTACTAAGTCTTCCTCCTTTTCATTTTTATTCCAATTCACTAACTGAAGCTAATCAAGACCTCATTTGCTTGTGCATGATTAGCCCAGATTTCTGAGTTAAAGCCTTATTATTCTGAGTCTTGTCCATTTGAAATTTTAAGAAACTCATTTACATTTACAAATATTTTGATGTTACCAAGCTCACCTGATTACAATCTAGGGTGACTTTTGGAGTGATAACATAAGGAATTTGGGTAAAGTTAGTTAGAAGGTAACCCATTGAGGAAGCTACTTGGAGAGTATAAATAAGAGAGAAAGGGTATCCTATTAGCACCTATTGAGCACATTGAATATCTATTATTTTGTAAGGTTTATTGCAGGTACTTATTGATACATATGAAGTTATGCAAGTTTGAGGTAGAAAGAAGGGTTGACGGAAAAAGTTTCAGAGTTGAAAAAATAATGAAAAAACCCTAGTTTTTGAGGTGTATGTGGGATGCAATAGAAGAGGTCATGTACATATATAGGCTGTCAGTGAAATAGAGCACATATATATGCAAGTTGAGGAAGAGGAGGTTGTGTATAGTTGGGAAAATCCATGAAATCTTGAGTTGGTGAGGGTGTCAAGTTCTTAGAGTATGAATGAAAGTTCCCAGGAAGGTCTACAGTGATCAGATACAACATATCTATCTACAGGTTCAAAAGGTATGTCATATTCTTATGTGTAGTTGGATATTTTTGTCTACATGAGATATGGTTATGGGAGTTTGAGGATTTTCCATAGAGAGGTTGTTAGTTGTATGCCACTGTTGAGATCAATTCATGCTTCCAAATTTTCCTCCCCTTTTCTATTTTCCTAACTTCTTGTTTTCCCTTTCTTTTCCCTCTTCTATACTTTCCCTTATTTCCCTTTTCCTTTCTTTCTTTCTTCCTTTCTTCTATCCATTTCTAGTTACAATACTTAGTCGCATTTCAAAAATCAGTGGGTTCACGGGTAGGATGATTCGCGGGTCGTCATCCCCATCCATTTTCCTATGGAACAAGTCTGTGTAAATGCCTTACTATATTATACTTAGCCTTTTTTTTCAACATCAAGGGTTCGTGGGGTCGAACTTTCATTCTCCAAGTTCCACAATCTCCACTTTGCACCCAAAATTCTGTGATCCTCATTTCAACCAACAAACTCATCGCAAGTCTTGAGTCCCTAAAATAATTTTCTTTCTCCTACATGCAAGTCCAACCAACCTTTTTTCTACACTTGACTTATTTTTTATCATCCACAACCGTGGGTTGGTAGGTTCTCGGGTTGGCAGGTTCATATAAAACCTCATATTCAAAACTACTCTCGTCCTTCCACGCCATTCTCGCATTTTTTCCAAATATGCATTGAATGTTGTTTAATGCTAACAAATAATTGTGTAGACTTCGAAAAGATTGTCATTAATGGTGAAAGACTCGAGGAGACTATTCATTAAATTGTATTAATTCACCATTTTTCAAAGAATTATATTATTGTCATCTCTCTGAAAGGATTTATTTCAAGTTATTATCCAACTGAAAGAATACTTTTGTCAACCTATGGCAGAAACAACTAGACAACAGTTATGTGGTGATACTCTAAATATTTTTGGTCGTGAAGACCAGAACTTTCAGTGGTCCAAAGAATATTCATATTATTCCTCTCCTCCTGCATGGAAAGACATAATATGGGCATCTGTAATTGCTTGCATAGGATGTGTTCCTAAGGTATTTGAATGTAAAGAGCTTGTTTCATGGTGCATGGAGAAGTATGTGCCAAGCGAGAGGATTATACAACTCCAAGGTCATTCTCTGGTTTCCCTTTCACCACAAGTATTTCATAGGATGTTGAAGCTCCCATATCCAATGCTTACCTTCAAAGGAGAAGACTACAGAGATTTATTGAAGAGACATAACAATGGCCTTGACCTCTTGCTTGAATATTTGGAGAATCTTGTGTCTATTCCAGAAGACATAACCAGGATTCATGTCGACTCTTTTAAAAACCCCTTTTGGTAAATCACTTGGTTGTTTGCCAGCTTAACAGGTCAGGAAAGCACTAATACCATTTATACCATGATTCTTTATATTTTATATTTTACAGTAAAAGAACAAGCCTTCTTTGATTGGGGAAAATTGTTTTCTATCGAAATCGTGTCGCAGTTAACGCACTACAAAAAGGATAAAAAATTATGTATGGAATCATATATGATATTCTATATAGTGTATTGTTGTCAATTCTCAAAATTGACCATAAGTAAGAGGGTGAATTTTGAAACAAATATGTTTACCTTCTAGTATCAGGCATTATGGAGACATATGAACCCTTTATATTTTTATGAAGTCTATAATGATTTTGTTTCAATCTTCAAGAGGTTTTTGTTGGGACAGAATACTTCAAGGATATCTGACAAGGATAATAAATTTCTAGAGAAAAGAGGAATGATAAAACAAATGGAGAATCAAAATGTCATAAGGATATTATGTTCCAAAGAAAATCCTTCTTTTCTCTCGTATCATGTATTTGATAAATTATTCATTACAGAGGTGGCAAGCCAATTCAATTTCTGGATGCATTTTTTCCAAGAAAAAAAGGAAAAATAAATCCATCCCCTTTCCATGGAATATTGGAGATTTCATATTCAGAAAAATAAATAAAGTTGATGAACTTGCGAATCACTTCAACAATGTAAATCTAAAGTATGCTGAAAAAAATAAATGGGTTTGATCCTAACAAAATATTTGTGGAACATATGCTTTCAGTAGGATTCAAAAACTCATTCATTCATACTATCTTGAAAGAAGAAGAAGGTAACAACCAAAGTACCCCTATACACGAGGCCGGTGACCTATAAACAATACTAAGCACTAATGATTTGTATAAGAAAAAAGGAAAAGGTCCCAGTGAAAGGAGCACCCAGTCTCCAGTTGTTACTCCCAAAACTACCACATCCCAGAGAAATGCTCCAATGGCTTACCCAATTAGGAATATTTCCAACAGTAGTTTAATCAAAAGAGGAGAGAAGAATACCCCCCCTAAAAAAATCGAGAGCTCACATAAGCTCCCTATGAGAAAAAAGAGGAAGAATGTAATGCAAGAGGAAGAAGACAATCTCATTGAAAATGACATCAATAGCTTCTCTCTTGAAGACATGGATCTCTAGGTAGATATTGAAACATTTTCCCCACAGTTGATCAGCCGAGAAATGTGTCCCAACAAAATTCATCATTAGAGATCGTTGCAAATGAGATCTTTAGTGAAGAAGAGTCATTTAATTTCCAAAGTTTTGTTTTTGATAAGGAATCTAAAAATTTGATTCTAAAATGAGGTGATCAAAAAAATAAGTAGGGAAAATCTCGCTTAGAGTTTTACCTGAAAGATATGCGGTCGTCCCAAATCTCCAAAATTCACAGAGAAACTAGGGGTGCTCTTGATGATTCTATTGGTGGTCTGGAAACATAATATACTAAGTTAAAAGAAAGGATCGGAGAATTGAAGGATGCCTTAATGCCTCTTCCAATCCTGGTCAATCCTTTGTCAATGGTCAAAACAACCACACCCTCTATTAAGTTGAAAGGAAATTCAAGCCTACTCACAACAGTCAGGAGGTATGTAGAAAAAAATGTTAAGAAGAGAATTTCATTAATAATATAGGCATGAGAGGTTTTGAAAAATATTGTTTCTTTTGACTCAAGGGCACATGCCTTCCATGAATATCTGCAAAATGATCTAAACAACGAAGAAGGTTTCTACATTGATGTTGTATTACCATTTGGAATTAAAGTCTCTAACATGAAAAAACTAAGAAGAAGAGAGGAGGATTTTCCTTCCCCAAGTCGAATAAAACAACTAAATGCTTGCTGGAAGGAAAAGATTAAAAATTTGAATAACATTGTTCAAGCATGCAGTGAAGCCATACAGAAAAGAGAAGAATTGTTCAAGAGACTCACAGAGATAGACCTAGTAGGAGGTACTAACGAGGTACAAGACCCTAAATTAATTCTCAACTCAATGTTTCTATCAAATCAACAAGTTGACAAACAAGTTGAGATATTTAAGGGATTATCAACTGAAAAGTTTTATAGCATACTTGAATATAATGAAGAAGAAATATACAATTGGCTAATGGATTATTCTCTGAAAAACCAAGATATTAAGGAAGCAGTACATAATATTTCTCTTGACTTAAGATAATTGGAAAGTGAGTTATTCAACATTAAAATACAGCATGAAATAAACATCACACCAATGAAAAGTTATATTGAAGATTGGTTCAACAAGGCAATCGAAAAATTAACCAAAGAAGGGAAAGAAACAATTGAGACGGTTCTTGTAACCGTCAAGGAAGACAATAAAAGGACATCAAAAATCAAGTGAAGACATGAGAAACCATCATAGTAAGTTCATGATGATCACATTTTGTTGTCTTTATAAATTTTTCATCCAGCTAATCCGCTTCTTTGACTAGAAAGATTTAACCGAAATATGATAACTTTTCCCCGTCTTATTTCTAGGTCTTGCTACTCTGCATCGCCCACCATTAACCTTCTACAAATTATTTATTGTTCATATTTTCTTTATGGTTCGGGGGATCCCCAATCCTAGTCCTAAGGAAAAACACATTTAAATTTCAAGTCTTTGTAACAAACTATGTATTTTTTCATAAATCCGAAGAGAACTTTTTCAAGATCAGTTTTGAGTGTACTTTGTAACTTTGATTTTTGAGTATAAAGTATTTGAGATTGATCTATCATTATCTTTATTTGATCTCCCTATGTTTTACTCTATTAAAGTTCTCTTATGCATACACACCATCTTCTTTTATTTTCTGTGATAAAAAATATTTAGTTTAACTATGATGGATGTGAAGAAAATTTGTTTATCTATTTCAAATGTACGAAGTGTGTGGTTCCTAGTCATTTCTCAGGAACTCTCTTAAAAGAAAAACAAAATATTTTATTTCTTGTTATTTTTTCTTGCAAACTTTATATTTATTTGATTATCATTATGGACTTATGCAAAGTCCCATATTCTAAAAATCTAGAGTCCCAAGAAAATCTTAAAATAAAAGAGGAGTACCATCTCTATAAAAATGCAGGGGTATTTGTATCCCCATGAGGTTGTCGTTTCAATCCTAACGAATTCAAGCATCAAAATTTTTGGTGACCATATTAGGGATGATTTATTTTCAAGATATTTGAGGAACCATAAATCTCCATGGCTTAATGTTTCGAGAAGAAGATTCAAGAAAATTGTTTCTTATTTCAAGCATGACTCACCTTTTTTGTAATTTCAGAAAGAAACGAGAAGCACCAAAGATTCAAGAGAATGAACTCCCTGGAAACTCCATTGAAAAAATTCAAATTGAAGGTTTTCATTCATGTCATAATGCTTCTTTATATTCTTCATAAAGCCCATCAATGTATCTGCAAGACTCGACAAAAGGGAGAAATGCTGAAAGAAGGAGGTAATTTCATAATACCCCTTTAAATATACCAGAAATAGATTTTCAAATGCCCAATATTCCTATTGAAATTTTTTCTACATTCTTTAGGGATGCTTCAGAAGATGAAGAGAAACACTTGATTAATTTTAAAGGTACATGTTATGATTTCAACCTCACTAAAGACAATGTTACATGTAGATTATTCCTACAAACTCTACGAGAGGATGCTCTTGAATGGTATAGTTCATTAATGCCTAACTCCATTACTAGCTAGGATGTGTTAGAAGATTCATTTGTAGAAAAGTTCATTCCAAAGGTGAATTCATATGTTTTTGTTGATGTTTTAAATGTTGGTGTCCACCCACCCTCTCCCACATGGACACAAAAATATGAAATGAATGATTTAGAAGAAGAATATCATGAAACTCTGTAAGATTTTTTTGAATCAAATCTTGTTTCTAAGAATGAACACAAGAATTTTGAAGACCAAGAAAAGGATATGAATATCTCATATACTCCATATGAAGAAGAAATTAAAGATTCTCCACCAAATATGCAAGAAGAATTCAGCCAAAATAAAGAAGAATTGGTGGAAGAAAATAATTTTGAGAACAAAGAAGATAGAAATTACATAGAAGAAGAACATTGCCAAGACATCGCCAATGAAACAATAATATTGAATGTGGAAAAATAAGAAAATTCAAGTCTCCTATGTACTCCATATGAAGACATTTTGAACAAAAAATTTGAAAATGAAATTGAGGAGCCTCCACCAAATACACAAGAATATTTTAGCCTTGTGATAGATGATGAAACATCACACAAGAACTTGCAGAAAGAATAATTGATGGAAGAAGTGAATCTTGAGAAGAATGATGAACAAGATCACCCTTACAATAAAGAATAATATTTTCAAGATATTTTTGATGAATCAATAACTTTGGAAGTGGTTGTAAATAAATAAAATGATGAATGCATGATTATGTCGAAAACTCATCAGCTAAGAATTGATTTTAATGAATTATGATTCTGGAGCATTGTTGGCCAAACAATGCAATCAAATATTCACCATACCTAGTATAATTTTTCTCCACTATATGTTGAGAGTGCCCCTAACTCACTGGTACAAGTCCAAACATATCTCAGAATTTTGGAGTTCATTCCAAAAATCAGATCAATGCTTGAATGGATCCATTGGAAATATTCCTATACTTAAGGTTCCTCTTTATTTCAAGTAAGTTAGGGTAAGTAGATCATGAATCTACACATTTTATTTCTTCAGTCAAATATTTTTCGCAATAAATAAATTGCTAAGTGGATGTTAAAATTTGAAGATAATTCCATGAAAGAAGAATAATTTCAAGATTGTATTTTGAAGATGACTCCATAGCCCAATGGAGAAGGTAATTAATCTTGATATGTTGATGTTCTCAGTAACCCACAGGGGTTCACTTTCCCGCAGTTGGAGCCAATTGTTGAGATCTATTCCTTCTTCCAAATTTTCCTTCCCTTTTCTATTTTCCCAACTTCTTGTTTTCCCTTTCTTTTCCCTCTTTGATACTTTCCCTTATTTCCCTTTTCCCTTATTCCCTTCTTCTATCCATTTCTAGTTACCATACTTAGTCACATTTCAAAAATTGATGGGTTCGCGGGTAGGTGGATTCATGGGTCTTCATCCCCATCCATTTCCCTATGCCACAATTCCATCTAATTGCTTTGCTATATTATACTTAGCCTTTGCTTTCAACATCGCGGGTTTGCGAGGTCGAAATTTTGTTCTCCAATTTCTCTGATCTCCAATTTTCACCCACAATCTCGTGATCCTCATTTCAACCATCAGAATCATCGTGGGTCTTGAGTACCTAAAAGCATTTTATTTCTCCTACATGCAAGTATCACTAACCGATTTTCTACACTTGACTTATTTTTTATCATCCACAACCGCAGGTTCGCGGGTTCGTAAAAAACCTCATATTAAAAAATACTCTCGTCTGTCCCTGTCATTCTCGTGCTTTTTCCAATATGCATTGAATGTTTTTTAATGATAACAATTAATTGTGAAGGCTTCAAAAAGTTTTTCATTAATGGAAAAAGACTTGAGGAGATTATTCATTAAATTGCATTAATTCACCATTTTCCAAAGGATTGTATTATTGTCATCTCTTTGAAAGGATTTATTTCAAGTTATTATCCAGCTGAAAGAATACTCTTGTCAACATATGGAAACATCAGCTAGACAACATTTTTGTGGTGATACTCTAAATATTTTTGGTCGTGAAGACTAGAACTTTCAGTGGTCCAGAGAATATTCATATTACTCCTCTCCTCTTGCACAGAAAGACGTAATATGGCCATCTGAAATTGCTCGTACAAGATTTGTTCCTGAGGTATTTTATTGTAAAGAGCTTGTTGCATGGTGCATGGAGAACCATGTGTCGAGCCAGAGGATTATACAACTCCAAGGTCATTCTCTAGTTTCCCTATCACCACACGTATTTTGCAGTATGTTGAAGCTCCCAGAGCTGAAGCTTACCTTCAAAGGAGAATACTACAGATATTTCTTGAAGAGACATAACAATGGCCTTGACCTCTTTCCTGAATATTTGGAGAATCGTGTGTCTATTCCAGAAGATATAACCGGGATTTAGGTCATCTCTTTTAAAAACCCCTTTCGGTAAATCGCTTGGTTGTTTACTAGGTTGATAGGTCAGTAAATCAGTACTACCATTTCTCGCATGGTTCTTTATATTTTATATTTTACAGTAAAATAACAAGCCATCTTTGACTGGGGAAAATTGATTTCTATCAAAATCTCGTCCCAAGTAACGCACTACAAAAAGGATAAAAAAATATTTATTGCATCATATCTCATATTCTCTATAGTGTATTGTTGTCAATTCCCAAAATTGACCACAAGTAAGAGGGTGAATTGTGAAACAGATCCGGTTACCTTATGGTATCATGCATTATGGATACATAAGACCCCTTTATATTTTTATGAAGTCTATAATGATTTTGTTTCAGTCTTCAAGAGGTTGTTGTTGGGAGAGAATACTTCAAGGATATCTGACCAGGCTAACCAATTTCTAGAGAAAAGAGGAACTATAGAACAAATGGAGAATCACAGTGTCATAAGGATATTTTGTTCCAAATAAAATCCTTATTTTCTCCCTTATCATGTATCTGATAAATTATTCATTACAGAGGTGGAAAGGCAATACAATTTCTAGCTTCATTTTTCCATGAAAAAAGGAAGACATGATTCATCCCCTTTCCATGGAATATTGGAGATTTCATATTGATAAACATAAATAAAATTGGAAAGTTTGCAAATCAATTCAACAATGTAAATCTAAAGTATGTTGAAAAAATAAAGGTGTTTGATCCTAACAAAATCTTTGTGGAACATATGTTTTCATTAGGATTCAACAACTCGTTCATTCATATACTATCTTGAATGAAGAAGAAGGTAACAACCAAAGTACCCATGTACACGAGGTTGGTGACCTAGAAACAATACTAAGCACTAATGATTTGTATAAGAAAAAAAGGAAAAGGTCCCAGTGAAAGGAGCGTCCAGTCTCCAGTTATTACTCCCAAACCTACCACATGTCAGAGAAATTATCCAATGGCTCACCCAATTAGGAATATTTCCAACAGTAGTTCAAGAAGCAGAGGAGAGAAGAATCACCCTTTGGAAAAATTGAGAGCTCACATAAGCTCCATGTGATAAAAAATAGGAAGAATGTAGTGCAAGATGAAGAAGACAATCTCATAGAAAACGACATAAATAGATTCTCTCTTGAAGACATGGAGCTCAAGGTAGATATTGAAAAAATGTTTCCCACAATTGATCAGCCGAGAAATGTGGCCTAACAAAATTCATCATTAGAGATCGTTGAAAATGAGATATTCAGTGAAGAAGAGTCATTTACTTTCCAAAGTGTTGTTTTTTATAAGGAATCTAAAAAATTGATTGTAGAAAGAGGTGATCAGAAAAATAAGAAGAGAAAATATCGCTCAGAGGTTGACCTGAAAGGTATGTGGCCATCCCAAATCTCTTAAATTCACAGAGCAACCGGGGATGATCTTTATGATTCTATTGGTGGAATGGAAGCATAAAATACTAAGTTAAAGGAAAGGATCGAAGAATTGGAAGATGTCGTAATGCCACTTCCAATCTTGTCCAATCCTTTGTCAATGGTCAAACCAACTACACCCACTATTAAGTCGAAAGGATCTTCAAGCCTACTCATAGAAGTCAGGAGTTATGTAGAAAACAATATTAAGAAGAGAATGTCACTAATAACAAAGGTATGGGAGGTTTTGAAAAATATTGTTTGTTTTGGCTCAAGGGAACATGCCTTCCATGAATACATGCAAGTTGATATAAAGAACGAATAAGGTTTTTAAAATGATGTCATATTATGATTTGGAATCAAAGTCTCTAACATGACGGAAATGATAAGAAGAGAGGAGGATCTTCCTTTCCCCAGTCGAATAAAACAACTAAATGTTTGTTGGAAAGAAAATATTAAAAATTTGAATAACATTTTTCAAGCATGCAGTGAAGCCATACTGAAAAGAGAAGAATTGTTTAAGAGACTCACAGAGATAGAACTAGCAAGAGGTACTAACAAGGTATGATGCGGGAGCATCGTCAGCAAGCACACATGGCAGGAAATCTCAACGCTCAGGAATCATTTTGGAATCTCAGACGTTGGGAGTTACCGCGAATCTTTCAAGGAGTTGATGAAGAACAGAAGAATATCAAATGCTTGGAGGTGGAATGATCATGAGAAATTACAGAGTCTCACTCCGAGTCTTGAATGTAACTGAACTTAGGTAGCAATTAGGTTTTCATTTTTAGAGTAGATGAGTAGTCGAGGGGAACCCTAAGGACCCTCTGAGATAAATAGAGGTTTTGTATGCCCAAATGAGGCTGTTGCAAGTTAGTAGGAATGTTCTGAGTTTTTAAGTTATTGATTTGATATTAGTTGTAGCCATTTACTTTTGAATGAATATGACAGAGGAAATTTGATCCAAATGCATAGTATTGTTACTGTTTGCAATTATTTGTTATTGTGTTTTCATAAATGAACGAATCTCGTTATGAATGGATGAAACTGTGAATGTTAGTATAAGTTTCAATTATTTCTCTTTTGTTGAGTCAGTGCAAGGTGTGCACACCAAATGTAAGGAGTGCATTGATGGAATCTGTTTTGATTCTGAAGTTCAGAAGAGATAGCACAAAACTTTCCCTTTGCAAGGAGTGAAAAGCGATTGTTGCAAGGCATGCAAATTCACCCCCAAGAACCAAGTCTTGCGTAAGAATCTGCTACAAGGAGTGCACAGATCCAGAATTCGGCTAAGCGTCGAAGGGACTCTGTAAGATTCAAAGGAGAAGAAGGCAAGAAAGATCAGAAGGGATAACGCCTTGTAGAAACGCAGATGAGGTCTAAGAAACATACTCGTGGGAGGAACAAAGTTCAAAGCCTTTGAATACTATTGGCACAGGGGAAGACCCAGGGTTCAATGCTCAAGAGCGCACCAACAAAACCCTAACTATCAGCCCTTTCGGTAACACCTGCGAAGTAGATGAAGTCTCACCCGAGGTAGAGGCAAGGGTGGTTGCAGAACTTAGGTGTTTGCAACCTTAGTTGGGACATCGATCTGTGATTATATCTTTTACAGGGTACTTAGCATAGATTATTCATCAATATTTATCCCTTATGGTACTTCGCAAAAAGCACAGAGCATCGCAGTGAATATTTAGACTAAATATGATTCGGTACTTAACCACAAAAATATAGATTAGATTCAGGAGATCAAGCACTAAGCATCTATCATATCTAACATTCATTCATATATCATCACAACAAGCACTTAGCCAAGAAGGAGATAAACACATTCAGAGCACAATACACACAATTATCGTGGTTCACCCCCACCCTGGGGTTACGTCCACAAAGTCTTCTTCTTTATATTATCTTGGTCAAGCAGTTACATCACAGAGCTTCAGTGACCCTTACTTCGCACAGGAAAGAAGATTTGCACAACTCGCTAGATCCTTCTTCCTTGCACTTCAGCAAAAAACTACAACAACTTGCACTTAGCTTGTCAATCCCCTTACAATCATGCACAGAGAACTCTCAATATACATCTGATCAAACAGATCCAGCTACTAGCACTAAGCCTTTAGCTATACATCACACAGATGTACTACTACTTGCACTAAGAAATCAAATCTACTACTTCTTACATTTCCTAAGTATATATTTATAGATTACAAAATGGGCCTAATTGTGGGTAAACCTACAGGCCGACATCCCTTTCCCTTTGCATCAACCCAAAAACCCTAAAAGGTACCCAAAAATAGGTCTTTCTTTCTTCGCATTGCGCTCCATCTTTGGCAAGTTGTCGCAGTCCCAAAACGGTCAATTATGACCAAGTATTCTTCAAAACTTGGTCAAGGGCCAACAGGCCCCCAACACTCACCTGTGACTCGTCCCAAGTCACTCATATGTGATCAATTCTTCCTCGAATGCCTCGATCTTGGATCAATCTTCTTCGACCTGCTGCACTGCGACAACCTCTTTCTCAGTAAAGTCCTGGATCATTGTGTCATTGAGCAGTCCTTCCAGGCATTGTTCTGCAGTGAGGACAACCTATTCGAGTTCATCTTACTGGATTTCAAGTTCAATGAACAGTTGGCATGCCCTTTCTTGGATTGGCTAAATTCGTTGGGCGACTTCCATCACTTTACTTTGCAGTGTATGTACCTGTTGTTGGGTTGTGTGTTGTTCTGTGAACCTCTTCATTCTTTCAACTGGAGTCAAAGTCTTGATCTGTGCCTGTAGCATGTTTCCATGCTACTTTGCTTCTTGGAGTTGTGCCTCCAATGTCTGCAATTCTGGATTCTTTGTGAGGGTTTCATAATTCTGGGTGCTTCTAGCGCTCAGTTGCTTGCATTCCAAAGAAAAGGTTTTTAATCGACCAACTACGCTTCGAGCAGTGGCCTATCTTAGATCTCTTATTTCCTGAGGGGTCTCAGGCATGATGCGGAGCTCCAGATCCGTGATGCACTGTTGGAGTTGTTGGATTACTTCTTCCAATTGGGTCACCTGTTGTGGGAGAAGGTCTTCCATATTTACCTCTATGACTGTCACAGAGTGCAGTGCTTTGTGAATCCTTTCCCGAACTTCCAGTTGCTCTACTAGCAACTGTGCCTTTTCCTCATCCCACTTCACTTTCAGGGAAATATTTTCCCATTCTGCCTCCTTCTGTTGTTCTAGAAGTGATTTTTTTGCTTGCCTCAAATCCTAGGTGGCTTGTGCTATGTCCTCTTCAGCTCATCGAAGGCGAGCTTCGACTTGATCAACGATCTGGTGTAGTTGAGTGGGCTCATCACCTGTTCATGATGGTCCACTTATTAAGGGCATTGTTGACACTGCTTGGTTGGACTGGAGTGCCTACTGCACTTCTTTGAGTTCGCCTTTGATTCGGTTGAAGAGCTTCTCCTTCTTTGCTTCTTTCTTTTCTAGGAGCTTGAGTGAAACATCATTCAGTGCGACAATTAGGAAGTCAAAGTCATCCGGGGTAAGGGTAGTTTTAAGCGTGGTTTTGGTGGCCTTAGATTTCTTTCGGGAGGAGGGCTTTGGTGGTGTCATATTTATTTTCATGGAGGGATCCTCCTCCTCTCTAGGTGGGGTGACCTCGCCTTTGTTTTGTTCAACTTCTGTACTGCCTAGCTCGTCACCATTGCCTCCCTGCATAGGTGATATCGAAGTAGTCTTCGCGGATGTGCTAGGGATATCTTCGACTTCGTCATCCTTCTTAGTCCTACTTGGCTAAGGTGTATCCAGCATAGCTTCATTTCTTTCCTCATCAGACATGTCTGCGGGGTCTGCTACAACAAGGAGGTTTGCCAACCATTCCTTGGTAATCTCCTCCAAGTCATCCTCTGTCATCTTGTAGTAGGATTGGAGCTGTTGTGTATGCTCATCACTATGCACTGTAATATAGGTGAAGTGGTGATCCACGCTAAATTTCATCAAAGGTCTAAATTGATGAAGTACACTTGGGGTGATCCGTAGTGTAGACTAAATTTCATTCTTCAGTTGGTTGAAGTAGGTGTGGAAGACAACATTGGACTGCCACTGCTTTTTCATGTCGCTGGAGTACCACAACATACAGAACTTTGCAGCTAGTGGTTCGAAAGGTTCAATCTTCAGAAAAGTGGCTCCCTCTGGCAGCTCCCAAGCGATGAAAGCGATGAGTATGAGTAACCAACTAAAGTGGAACTCATACCCTTGGTCTTGCGCTCCTCTGTAATCCATCTCTAACTGGTTTACAAGATACTGCACCCAATTCATCTGTAGTCCCTTGGCGCACTTGCTTGTGAGGTCAACTACAAAGCCAGTCACTTGTGTTGGTCTGTTCTTACGAACTAATTTGCCCGCGATCAACTGACATGCAAGGAACACTGTGTCGCTCTGGATAGAGGATACCTTGTAGCCTCACGTACCCTTCTCTACATCTCCATAAGTTTCCTTTATCTGTTGTGCTAGTGCTCGGTTTGAGGTCTTTCCTAGGTAAAATTCATGTGGGTCAGGGCCTTGCATGCTAAGTCCTGTGATCTGATTGATCAGATTCGGATCCACAGTGATGTGGTGATCCAACCATAAGTATCTGTCATGGTAGCAAGACAACAGCAACCTAACGCATGCATTGACTTCCTGGTGTTTGTTGAAATGAGGGATCTTCATTACGTTGAGCAGTGTGGACCGCGTGAGGTTCTGGGTCCAGGACTGCAGGACAATCTTAGGATTTCTTCCTTTGGTCTTGGTTATGTATTTATGCGGAGCTAACATGTTGTAGGTTTTGCAATCTCTAAGGTTAAAATCATTAAATTTCAGTGCTACGAGCTTATCCTGGTCAACACGTATTGCGCGCACCCCTTTCAGAAGATACGCGGTGATCAGGGTGTACTCAAATTCCTTGGGTACAATTTCATGGTTAATCTTGTCGCTCAAAGGTGGGATGTAAACCAACAAAATGCATGGGATCAGCTTGGCATTTGCAATGTCATCTTTGTGCTTTGTTCTTTTATCGGTCGTGGTTCTGGAAGGTCCTGCGTCGCGAGCAGTGGAGGTAGAAGCTTGGACTCCTCCTGTCAAGGATGCTTACACACCTGCAGACATCCTTCTCTCTGACATCACTCTCTTAGCCATTAGGTCAATCAAAACTTCTTCAACTACTTTCTCAACAACACTGAGCTCGTCTGACATACAAGCTTGGGTCCACTAGCTCAAGCATGAAAATGAATGATGAACAATATGGGAACAAGGCAATGATTGTAGAGTGAAGTAATCTCAAGTTCTGGGCTCAAATTCTCACTTAGAAAAAAGTATTCTCGATGTGTGGCGCGACGCATTTAGGGAAACTTAGCAATGGTCTACTTGCAACAGATATGGGGGCCTGCATTAAATCCGCTCTATTCGTTTTGGTGTTGTCCAACAATCTAGTGTGAACCCATAATTTCTTTTTTACCCATCGGGGTGGAAGTCGAATGGGTATATCGGTCCAACGACTATATTTATGTGCCATGGTGAAGTTCCATATGTCGTTGTTCTGATATCTCGGTGAAGCTCAATTCTTGTGATTTTTCCTTCTGCAAAGTTCCTTCTAGAGTCTTCTGTAACTTTCTGATTTTGGCCCTCTTCTTACTTAGCTTCCTAGCCTTTTTCCCTGTGAGCTTAGTCTCGGTCACCCTCTTTCCATTCTGAATCTTATCTTATCTTGACGTAGTCACTTCGCGCTACCTAGGATATTTCCTCAGATCCAAGGGTAATACTCCTTCATCATATGGATTATATATTTTGGTCTTATGTGGTTCCTCTAACGCTCTTATAGGTTCGACATCCAGGTCCCTGGTGTTTAACAGTGGAGATCTGTTCCCTTGTTCCTCCATCAAGTAGGCAATCCTTCTAGTCATAAATTCCATGAGTTCTTGCTTCTTCTATTCTAGGGCTTCCTTTTCTTCTTTCCTCCGGATCTGGTCTTTTTCAATCTAGATATTTCCTAACAAAACTAGAAATGGGGCACGGTCCTCAATAAATCTAATGAATTCGAACTCCTCCTTTGTTGAGGTTCCATGGGTACTCATAGCTATCTAGGTAAGTCTGCCACATAGGATTACCATTTTTCCTTTAAATAATCCGATGGTTCCTAGTGAAGGGACCAGAGCAAGCCTTCCTAGGGTTTCCCAAGTTCTTTCTTTCATAATATTCATCGGTGTTCCCTCATCCAGGGCACAGTCAATGTTGAAGTCTCCTATTCTTACTTCAATTTTCTCTTGTTCTTTGAAGATCTCTGGCAAACTAAAATCCTTATGATCATCTAGGATTTCTTTTATTTTCAGTAACATGATCTCTGATTCTTTCTGGGGTTCTTCCAAAATTTTAGTCGTTTGATCTCCTTCAAAGTTTGCTTGTTCCATATTCAGTTTTTCAAGTCTAGCAATCATTCTGGGGAAATCCAATACTTCATGGTCCATAGCTTTACAACAAAGACGGGAAGGGGTTTCTCCCAGGGCATTCCTTAGCAAGATGTCCTGGTCTTCTACAACTATAACATAGGGTCAATCCTCTCTTTCTTTTAAATGACCCCCAACTTCTTCTGTACTGCACACTAGGGTCATGGTGGCTAGCCTGCAAACAATTCTTTCTAGGATCCTGCATCCATTGGTTAGTCCAAAAATTCTTTCTATGCATAGGTATAACATATCTATCATTATTCTTATCAAATCTGTCAAATGTTCTTCCATCTAACAATGCCCTAGTTTTCAGTCTAGGAAAAAATCTATCAAGCATACTTAGATTCATGCTTCAGAGAAAAAAAAATTCCACTTATCTTTCTTATATAGAGCACAAATCTTTCATATCTAAAACTTGAACTATTATTACCTTTATTAGAGAACAGAGCTTATAGATATTACCTCTTTCTGTATATTTGACTTAGAAACTTCCACTTTAACCTTTCTTAGAGCATAGAGCATTCAGATCTGACTTATTTTCTTCAGTATCCACCTCTTTTCTTGCAGGTCTGGCCTCTTTCCTTCAGATCTGACCTTTCTTTCTTGGAAAAAATCTTCGTAGGTCAAGTAGAATACTGCGTACTAGGGCAACATATCTACGCATAGAGCTTATTTCGCACAAAGCTTTTTCTTCTTTAGTTCCTAACAATCACAGTTCCGGTCCCGACAACAGAACCATTTGTTGGCATAGGGGCAGACCTAGGGTTCAACGCTCAATAGCGCACCAACAAAACCCTAGCTACCAACCTTTTTGGAAACACCTATGAAGCAGATGAAGTCTCACCTGAGGTAGAGGCAGGGGTGGTTGCAGAACTCAGGTGTCTACAACCTTAGTTGGGACACCTATCTGTGATTATATATTTTACAAGGTACTTAGCATAGATCATTCATCAATATTTATCCCTTATGGTACTTTGCAAAAATCATAGAGCATCGCAGTGAATATTTAGACTAAATATGATTCGATAATTAGCCACAAAAATATAGATTAGATTCAGCAGATCAAGCACTAAGCACCTATCAGATCTAACATTCATTTATATATCATAAGCACAGAGAAGAACTAGATCTATTTAATCACAACAAACACTTAGCCCATAAGGAGATAAACACATTCAGAGCACAATACACACAGCTACCGTGGTTCACCCCCACCCTGGGGCTACATCCACAAAGTATTCTTCTTTATATAATCTTGGTCAAGCGGTTACAGCACAGAGCTTCAGTGACCCTTACTTCGCACAGGACAAAAGATCTACGCATCTCGCTAGATCCTTCTTCCTTGCACTTCAGCGAAACACTACAGCAACTTGCACTTAGCTTGTCAATACCCTTACCATCATGCACATAGCACTTGCAATATACATCCGATCACATAGATCCAACTACTAGCACTAAGCCTTTAGCTATACATCACATAAATGTACTACTACTTGCACTAAGCAATCACATCTACTACTTCTTACATTGCCTAAGTATCTATTTATAGATTACAAAATGGGCCTAAGCATGGGTAAACCCACGGGCCGACATCCCTTCCCCTTTTCATCAACCCAAAATCCCTAAAAGGTACCCAAAAATAGGTCTTGCTTGCTTCGCGTTGCCCTCCATCTTTGGCAAGTTGTCGCAGTCCCAAAATGGTCAATTATGACCAAGTATTCTTCAAAACTTGGTCAAGGGCCAACAAATACCTATAAATCTTCTAAGTCAGAAGAATTCGTAAAATAAAGAGGAGGAGTGATAGTGATCGTCGTACTAGGAATGGTGAAGGATATGGACCGTCGATTTGCGGCGAGTGTAGAGTCAGAAATTGGGAGTCGGGAGCGCGTAGGGAACTGTTCCCCCAAGATCGTGAAACGCAAACTTGCAACTTGTGAAGAAGGGATCATAACCATCATATCATGAAGAGAGTGGACCGTTGATCTAGAGCGAGAAGAATTCATGAAGTTGAAAGTTGGAAGGAAGAAGGGGCTGCTCTCCTAAAATCATGAAATGCGAAGTCCCGATTTGTGAGAGAGGATTTGGGTCGTTGGAGCATGAGAAGCCTCAGAACATTGATCTGAGGCAAATGAAGTCGGGAGTTCGGAGATTGGAGGTAGGGAGAGTTGAGTGACTCACAATAGGATACCCAAGGCCACGAGTTGCGAAGCACCTTTTAGTTAGGCATGTGGTCACGGGTAGTGGTCACGTAGAGGAAGATTACCCCTAGTGCTTGTTCGCACAGGTGAAGTTTCAGAAAAGGGTCCTGTGGATTTGTTTTGAGGATCCCAGGAAGGGATCAAAGAGATATTCCATCTCATTTTTGTGAAGATCCGAGAGCGAGAGGTCAGCAGACCCTGCTGAGGTAGGGGCTCTACATCAAGTGGTATCAGAGTGAGAATTTTTCTTGCAGACAGCAGGCAAACGAGAGGAGGCAAAAGAACTCGAGTTGTACTCTGTGTGGGAGAGACAGTCAACACAATTCCACTAAGGAGATGTGTGGATCCACCTTTAGTCAATAGGGTTGTAGAGAGAGAAATGTGAGAGATCCATGCAAGATTAGAGGAAATGGAAGAAATGCAAAGAAGGGCACCTGATGCTAGAGACATCAGCGATGCAGAGAGTGAAGAAGTAGAAGTCTAAGAAGTTGTAGGAGATAATGTTGCCAAAGAATGTTTTCTAAGAGAAGTTGTCAGATTAGGAGCTAGAGCCAAGATAGAGGTCCCAATGTACGAAGGCAATTTGGATGATGAAGAGATGTTGGATTGGATACGATCCATGGACAAATATTTTGACTATGAAGACGTCGATGAGGATAAAAGGGTGAGAGATGTTGTCACCAGACTCAAGGGACATGCATAACTATGGTGGGATGAATGACAGGCTGAGAGGAGAAGAAAAGGCAAACAAAAGATAAAGAACTGGGATAGAATGGTAGCCAAGATAAAGGTTAAATTCATGCCCAAAGATTATCATATCAATCTGTTCAGGAAACTCCAAAACCTGAGATAGAAGGGTATGACAGTTAAAGAATACACAGAGGAGTTCTATAAGCTGAACATCAGAACTAGACAAAGAGAGAAATATGAAGAGAAGGTTTCCAGGTATATAAATGGCCTGAGGTATGAAATCTAGGATGAGATCAACATGATGTCAGTAAATATAGTGGAGGATGCTTATCAGTTTGCGTTGAAGGCAAAGGAGAAGTTGCCCAAAAAAAAGAGCCAGCGAGGCAGAGGTAGGAGCCCAACTTCGAACAAAGGTAAGGGAGTTTCCCATGACAAGGAACATAAATCCAAAGACGAGACTGAGAACCCGCACAGTCACTCGAAAAGAGGAGGAAGTTCCCGAGGAAGACAAGGTGGTGGAAGAAGTTCTTCCAGAGGAAGAGGCAGAGAAGGAGAAGTAAGATGCTACACCTGTGGAAAGGCAGGACATAAGTCTTGGGAATTTCCTAAGAGAAATAAATAAGGAGAAGGTGAAGCTCACATTTCAGAAGCACAGAGGAGGAATGTTGAAGAAGAAGGAGTAGAGTATGGAACATCCCTGATGTTAAGAAAAATTCTCTTAAAACCAAAGGTAGATGTCGAGAAGCTCGTGTAGAGAAACAACCTATTTAGGACAACTTGCAAAACTAAAGACAGAGTATGCAAGGTGATAATTGACAGTGGGAGCACTGATAACCTAATATCCACAGAGATGGTGGATAAAGTGGAGCTATAGACGAATGCACACCCGAATCCATACAAAGTCTCATGGTTGCAGAAAGGACACGAGGTAATGGTTACTAAACAATGCTTGGTTGAATTTAAGAAAGGAGGATATAGAGATGAAATCCTATGTGATGTAATTCCCATGGATGTATGTCATATTTTGTTGGGAATACCCTGGAAATTTGATAGGAATGTCATTCATGATGGGAGGAAGAATACATTGAACTTGGATAAGAATGGTAGGACACACATGTTGTTTCCAATAGAGGAGAAGAAAGTGAAAGAGGAAGCCAACACAAGCATACTTCTCATGAGCAGGAAGGAATTCCTGAAAGATGCCAAGAAAGGAAAGGAGATGCAGTTTGTAGTGGTGATAAAACCTAGAGTTGTCCTTACAAGTACTACAATGGATGATTTTCCTAAAGAAGTTCAGGAATTGTTGGATAATTTTGTTGAGATAGTGGTGGATGAGCTGCCTAACTCATTTCCACCCATCAGAAGTATAATCCATCATATTGATTGGATACCAAGAGAAAGTCTGCCAAACAAAGCAACATACAGGTTGACACCTCGAGAGAAAGAGGAGGTAAAGAACCAAGTCCAGGAATTGTTAGAGAAGGGTTTGGTCAAATAAAGTTTGATTCCATGCGGAGTACCAACTATGTTGAGTCCAAAGAAGGATGGAGGATGGAGAATGTGTACATACTCAAGAGACATTAACAAGATCACCATCAGGTATAGATTTCCTTTGCCAAGAATGGATGATTTAATGGACTGTTTAAGTGGAAAATTTTTATTTTCTAAGATAGATTTGAAAAGTGGATATCGCCAGATAAGAATGAGAGAAGGTGATGAGTGGAAGACATCCTTTAAGAAAAATGAAGGTTTGTATGAATGTCTTGTTATTCCATTTGGATTAACAAATGCCATGAGCACTTTCATGAGACTGATGAATGAAATACTGAAAGACTTCATTGGCAAGTTTGTGGTTGTATATATGGATGATATATTGATATTTAGGAAGACTAAAGAGGATCGTTTGAGACACCTGACACTAGTAATGAGGAGACTATAGCATGAGAAGTTGTTTATAAACTTTAAGAAGTCCTCTTTTATGAAGACATAACTCATTTACTTGGGTTTTGTGATCTCTTCAAATGAACTGAAGATGGATCCATAAAAGGTTAGAGGAATCAAAGAATGGTCATCACCAATAAGCATGTTTGAGGTAAGAAGCTTTCATGGATTAGCAATTTTCTATAAGAAGTTCATCAGAGATTTCAGTGGAATTTGTGCACCAATGATGGATACAATGAAGAAGAGGCACAAATATTTTAAATGGACAGAGGAGGCCGAGAGGAGCTTCAATATACTGAAGAAGAAAATAACAAAGCGACCAATTCTGTCTTACCAAATGTTGAAAAGATATTTCAAGTGAGATGTGATGCAAGTGGAGTTGCAATTGGAGAAGTTTTGAGTTAGGACAATAGGTATGTTGCATATTTTAGTGAGAAATTGAATGAGACCAAGAGAAAATACTCCACATATGATAAGGATTTTTATGCCATAATTCAAGCCTTGAAGAAATGGAGGCATCACCTTGTCCCACAGGAATTTGTCTTATACAATGATAACCAAGCCTTACAATTCATAACCAGATAGGAAAAATTAAATCAGAGGCATGCAAAGTGGATTGAGTTTATGTAGAATTTTACTTTTGTCATAAAAAATATTGTTGGGAATGCTAACAAAGTTGTTGATGCATTGAGCAGGAGATGTTTGATTCTACAGGAGTTTCAGGTGAAGACCTTGGGGTTTGAACACCTTAAGGATATGTATTGTGATGATGCAAACTTCAAGGAATCATATGAAGCATGTGAAAATATTTTGTTGAGAGACAAGAGCCAGTGGGAAGAGTACATGATTCAAGAGGGGTTGTTGTTCAAAGGAAATCAGTTTTGCATACCGAAATTCTCAATGAGGGAAAACCTTTTGAAGTAAAATCATAGTGGGGGATTGGATGGACATTTCGACCATGATAAAACATTTGCACAGTTGAGAAGTTCATACTATTGGCTAGGTATGAGAGCAGAAGTGATAAAATTTGTGAACAGATGTAGAATCTGCCAACATGCAAAAGGTAAAAGACAGAACACTGGATTGTATCAACCATTGCCAATACCAGAGAGGACTCAAGATGCAATAAGCATGGATTTTTTGTTGGGACTTCCAAGAACGCAAAGAGGATTTGATTCCATATTTGTGGTGGTGGATACATTTTCAAATATGGCACACTTTATCCCATGCCAGAAGACTAGTGATGCAACGCATGTTGCAAATATGTTTTTTAAGGAAGTTGTGAGACTTCATGGCCTACCCACAAGCATTGTCTGGGACAGAGTCACAAAATTTGTTGGTCATTTTTGGAGAACACTGTGGAGGAATTTGGGGACATATTTTTCCTTCAGCTTAGCTTATCATTCTCATACAGATGGACAGACTCAGATGGTAAACAAAAGTTTGGGAAAATTGTTGAGGAGTCTGGTCACTGAGCATCATAATCAGTGGGATCAGATTCTGCCACAAGCAGAATTTGCATACAACGACGTGCCAAATAGAAGCACTGGAAAGAGCCCATTCCAGATATTGTATGGAATGCAACCCAGGGGAGTGTTTGAGTTGAGAGAATTAGGATAGAGTGAGATGAGAAGCATTGGAGTAGAAGATTTTGCAACAGAAATGCAGAAGATCCATAGTCATATCAGAGACAATTACAGAACTCTAGCCAAGATTACAAGTGCAGAGTTGACCAACATCACAAAGAACTTCAATTTGAGGTGGGAGATCAAGTTCTGGCACATCTCAGGAAATAAAGGTTCCCTAGGGGGATATCTAACAAGTTAAAGATGAAGAAGACAGAACCATGTAAGATCTTGAGGAGGTTTGATGCAAATGCCTACGAGATTGAGCTGCCAGATGATGTGGGCATATCAACCATATTCAACATTTCAGACTTGTATCCTTATAGGAAATATGACACAGAGGGATCAGAAGATCAAGATAAGATTCAATGGGAGAAACAAATGCATGTAGCAGAAAAACAACTGATGGAGAAGATCATTTATCAGAGAATTAGCAAGAAGACCAGGAGGAAGACCTATTTTGAATATCTGGTCAAGTGGAAGGGACACCTAATAGAAGATGCTAGTTGCGAAAATTAAGCTGATATCTAGAAGCATGGAAAGTCAGTACAGGAGATCATGGACAGGAGTCCATGAATTTTTTTGCAAAGGAGTATAATGCAGGAGCATCGTTAGCAATCACACGTGGCAGGAAAGCGCAACGCTCAAGAATAATTTCAGAATCTCAAATGCTGGGAGTTACTGTGAGTCTTTCGGGGAGTTGATGAAGAAAAAAATAAGATCAAACACTTGGAGGTGGAATGATCATGAGCGATCAGGGAGTTTCACTCCAAGTCTTGAATGTAACTAAAATTAGGTAGCAATTAGGTTTTTGTTTTTAGAGTAGACAAGTAGTCGAGGGGAACCCTAAGGACCCTCTGAGATAAATAGAGGTTTTGTACGCCCAAATGAGGTTGTTACGAGTTAGTAGGAACCTTATGAGTTTTTAAGTTAATGAATTGATATTAGTTGTAGCCATTTAATTTTGAATGAATATGACAGAGTAAATTTGATCCAAATGCATAGTATTGTTATTGTTTGCAATTCTCTGTTATTTTGTTTTCATAAATGAATGAATCTCGTTATGAATGGATGAAACTATGAATGTTAGTATAAGTTTCAGTTGTTTATCTTCTATTGATTAAGTGCAAGTTGTGCACACTAAACGCAAGGAGTGCGTTGACGAAATATTTTTTGATTTCGAAGCTCAGAAGAGATAGCACAAAACTTTCCCTTTTCAAGGAGTGAAAAGCGACTGTTGTAAGGCGTGCACAGTCACCTACAAGAACCAATTCTTGCATAAGAATCTCTACAAGGAATGCATAGATCCGAAATTCGGCTAAGCATCGAAGGGACTCCGTAAGAGTCAAAGGAGTAGAAGGTGAGAAATATCATAAGGGATAACGCCTTCCAGAAGCGTAGACAAGGTCTAAGAAACATACTCATGCGACGAACAAAGGTAGAAGCCTTTGAATACCTAGAAATCTAATAATTCAGAAGAATTTGTAAACTCCAGAGGAGGAGTGATAGTGACCGTCGTATTGGGCACGGTGAAGGATCTGGACCGTCTATTTGAGGCGAGTGTAGAGTCATAAATCGAGATTCAGGAGCACGTAGGGAACTGTTCCCCCAAGATCGCGAAACGAAAACTTGTGACTTGCGAAGAAGAGATCAAAACCATCATATCACGAAGAGCATGGATCATTGATCTAGAGCGAGCAGAATTTGTGAAGTCAGAAGTCGGAAGGAAGAATTTGTTGCTCTCCAAAAATCGTGAAATCTGAAGTCCCGATTCGTGAGAGAGGATCTAGGTGGTTGGAGCACAAGAAGCCTCAGATCATTGATTTGAGGCAAATGAAATCGGTAGTTCATAGATTGGAAGTAGGGAGAGTCAGGTGACTCACAACAGGATATTTGAGGCCACGATTTGTGAAGAGCCTTTTAGTTAGGCCTGTGGTCATGAGTAGTGGTCATGTGGAGGAATATTATACCTGGTGCTTGTTTGTGCAGATGGAGTTTCAGAAAAGAGACCTGTGGATTTTTTTTTAGGATCCCAGCAAGGGATAGAAGAGCTATTCCAACCCAGTTTTGTGAAGATCTGAGATCGGGAGGTTAGTAGACCCTGCTGAGGTAGGGGCTCTGCATCAAGGTACAAGACCCTAAATTAATTCTCAACTCAATGTTTCTAAAAAAGAAACAATTTGACGAACAAGTTGAGATATTTAAGGGGTTATCAACTGAAAAATTGTATAGCATGCTTGAATATAATGAAGAAGAAATAAACAATTGGCTAGTGTATTATTCCGTGAAAAACCAAGATATTGAGAAAGCAGTACATAGTATGTATCTTGACTTAAGATGCTTGGAAGGTGAGTTATTCAACATTAAAATACAGCATGAAATAAACGTGGCACCAATGAAAATTTATATTGAAGATTGGTTCAGCAAGGAAATCGACAAATTAACCAAAGAAGGGCAAGAAATAATTGAGACGGTTCCTGTAACCATCAATGAAGAAAATAAAAGGACAACAACAAGAAAGTGAAGACACGAGAGACCATCACTTGGAAAGTAGACAAGAAAGTTCGTGTTGATCACATTTTGTTGTCTTTATCAGTTTTTCATCCAATTACTCCACTTCTTTGACTAGAAAGGTTTAACGGAAATTTGATAACTTCTCCATGTCTACTTTCCAAGTCTTTCTACTATGCATCGACCACCATTCTTCTTCTACAAATTACTTCGTGTTCATATTTACTTTATGGTCCACGGGAGCCCCAATACCAGTCCTAAGTGTTATAAATTAAGGGTAGACTAGAAACAAAAATATCTTTTAATTTTATTTACTACAGTAGTTCTAGAATAAACAATATGTAAACAAATTTTGATGTAAACCAATAATAAAAATTATACAATGGATCTGAACATTAAAAACAAAAATTGTACAATGGATCTGAACATTAAAAACAAAAATCAGACCTGAACATTTACCTTAGCAAATACAAAAATAGATTTACCTGATTAGCTTGTTGTTATCCTCATTTTTGTATGCTCAGAAAAATGATATAAGGGTCATGGATCAAAACCCTCGGAGGAAGATCTCATCATGGACTTGTGAACAATTTTTCCAAGGAATTAGGGAAAAATTTAGAAAACAAGATTGAAGAAAAAGGCACCATTGCCCAACAAAAGGAAACCACTTGGAAAAAACTCAGCAAAATAAAAGTGTTATAATGATCACAGTAGTTAGAGGGTTGTCCAACAAAAATATTAGTTCCAACAATCACAGGTCACCAAAAAGGGCCAGAGGTAGCACTGAAAATAGGACAACAACAACAAATAGGTGTACCAACAACAACAGTATCAAGTAGACAGTGGCAGCACAAGGTATAGGTGATCGTACCATAAAAATGATAGTCAAAAGATGGAATAAAATACCCTTAATGGGTTGGAAACAAAAAATAGAAGGAGGGATAAACCCTCGGTGGCAACCCCAAGTAGGTCACACCACTCCTAGAAATCCCCAACACTATACAACAAACCAAGGAGGGAGTTGCACCCTAAACCAACAAAAAGAGAGGGAATCATACCACATACCAGCAGCCAAGGAGGTATACGTACCACTAAATCAGACTGAACAAGAAGGGGCCACACCACACACCAACAAAAGATTCACACCAAGAGAGTCACACCTAAACTGAAACAAAGAGGGGTCAGGACCAAGGTGGTTGCACCCTACAACAAAATAAGAGAGCCCCAACAAAAAATTAAACAAGGAGGGGCCAGGACCAAGGAAGTTGCACCCTACAACAAAAGAAGAGAGTCGTAGTGAAATTTCAGACCAAGAATAGATTTGAGGGAAGAAAAATGAGTGAGTGTAAGAGTGAGGAGGTGAGGTTTCTTTTTATAGTTTAGGTAGGGGATTAGGGTTACTTAATCTAATCTCGTCTTTAAGGTTAAACTAAAACCCAATAATAAAACAAGTTAAAACAATTAATATTTTAATTATAAAAATATTATTTGGAAAGTCAACAAGTCAAGGTGAATAGAAAATACCAACACCACATAAACATTAAGAAGGATGTGGATCAAGAAATGGGATGCAACAAGACAAAGTAAAAGGGGTCTTCTTCAATGCCAAAATGTCCACAAGGGTCTCATGATAACTTATAAGATTTTATCATCCCAGCATAAGAGGAAGGTCACTTATGTGATCATATCCTTCTTCTTAACTGCTCCTAGGTCTCATGGACCATCCCAAGAGAGAAGAAGATAACACATCATCTCATCTTGGTACTTAACCAAGAACTTCCTGGTCCTATACCATGATACCCCAGAACACATTTGGGGGCCCTAGATCACCACTAGGGTCTTATCCACCAAGGCACACAACCAAGGATCAATCCAAGCACTGAGCAAGGATTCCCTGGAACACATCTAGGAGCCCTAGAACACATATAGGGACTTATATCCACCAATTTAAACAACCAAGGATCAATCCAAGCACTGAGAAAGGATTCCCTAGAACACATCTAGGGGCCCTAGAACACATCTAGGGACTTATATCCACCAAGGTACACAACCAAGGATCAATCCAAGAACCGATCAAGGATTCCCTAGAACACATCTAGGGGCCCTAGAACACATATAGGGACTTATATCATCAAATTTCTTGGTCCCTAACCAAGAAGCCCAATAATACACTCGAGGACCTCACTAGGGTCTTTTTACATGGATCTAAATGCTTGGTCCCAGACCAAGAACCCTAGGAGTGTACTGGGGCCCCTAGATCTCAGCTAGGGTCTTTTTCATCCTCCAGGAGAATGGCTCTTGCAGTTGCATTAATTTTAACACTCCCTCTCAACAAGAGAGGCATTCTCAGCAACACCAAGCTTGTCTCTAAAGTACACAAACTTTGTCAACGATAGGGGCTTGGTCAAAATATTTGCAGTTTGTTTCACCATTGGAACATACTAAATATTGAGAATGTTCTTTTGCACCATGTCCCGAACATAGTGATATCTCATCTCAATGTGCTTCAATATTTCATGAAACACAGTATTCTAGGAGATCTTTATAGATATCTGTTTATCATGATGAATCATTGTGGGTTCCATCTTAGCACTGAACAAATTTGAGAGTACATTTCTAAGCCATATTTCTTCTTTACTAGCAACGCTTACAACAATGTATTATTCCTCTGCAGTGCTTTGGGCTATGGAGCCCTACTTCCTTTTGGACCAAGAGATCATAGTTGAACCCAAACTAAAACAATATCTAAAAGTTCTCTTCTAATCCACTGTACTGCCCATCCAATCTAAATCTGTATAGCCATGAAGCATTAAACTTCCACTAGAAGTGTATCTAATTCCATGTTCCATTGTAGCCTTTAGGTACCTCAACACATGTCTTTATCGCAACCAAGTGAACACGTCATGACTCAACCATATACAAACTCAATGTATTCATGGAAAATCATATATATGGCCTTGTGTTCATCAAATACATCAATGAACTAGTTATTTGTCTATACATGGTGGCATCCACTATCTCTTAAAGTGACTTAATAATTTCTCCCTAAGGAAGTAGTACCTCCCCCCTCTCTGGGAGTACCTATACATACACTGGAGTTGATGTCATGCATTCTCTTTCTACAACTCATGGACCAACTCACATACTGGGACTACTACACCTAATCCCTCTGAGTCTCATAATATGTCTATCTCCCTGCATGAGAAAACTAGCTCCCTCTGATCCTGCAAGATCCTTTGACTTTGAACTGGTGTTGTATCACTTTCAATATATACTTGGTGTCGGTACCGATTTTAATATGAAAAGTTGAGTGAAACTTATACCAGGTTATGATTTATGTCATGTGACCTCACTATCCACTAACCAAGCCTTTTCTTCAAGAAATTGCAGGACACATCCCGCGAATGACATGTATAACCTTATTGAGCTCTCGTACCAAGGACAATGGATCAATTACATTTTCAGGACTCCCGACTCAAAAAGTATATATGTTGGGTTCTTAAAACAAGGGAGAAATACCCCAACTACCAAGATAACTTGTTGGGCTCCTTAACTAGGAAAACAACCCAACCTAAAAAGACTCAAATGACAACTCGTTAGACTCTTGTATCGGGAATGATGGTCCAACATATTGTTGAGTTCCCAAACCAGGGAAAATGACCTAGATTATATCAATTAAAACAAGTATTTGTTGAGATCACAACTTCCTTGGTCATATAACCAAAATACAATTGAGATTATGATAGTACTCCTTTAAGACACCGGTCCATAAATATGACAGGAAGATAATCACACCTCTTCTTGATGTATTTAGTAGACACATACTTATTTCAAATTCAGTGATCAAATGCAAATGACACATACATGCACTTACCTTGAATTTTCTTGGGTTGAATACACAGCTTGTACTTTGTAGCCTATTATCACCTGTAGCTTCCAAAACCATTTTTTTTGTGTGCATATGTTTGACATGTAATTGTTGTTCAAGTAATTTTGTATCCTCAAGAGACCATACTGTTGTCCTTATTTGAGCATTATGTAACACTTGTTTGTTGTCTATGCTTTAACCCCTTTTGACAGGATTTCAGTTCTTTGACCACGATTACTTTCCATTCTTCAAAATGATCACTTTGGACCTTTTGAAGGAAAAGGATATCTACATTGTAACCAATAATTTCTCGCAACAAGGTTTGTCAACGATATTTCCATGAGAGAGCCCAAGTAGGACAAAAAGTGTATTTTTCATTAGTGGTGTATGGGTATTTATGGCTATGTAATATAATGGGAGGATATGGCTCCTCTGGTAGTTGTGCCCCTATAAGTTCAATTTGGAATTTACCGAGAATTCCTCTTGGAGTGCCAATAAATTTGATAGAGGAATCTTGAAAAAAACCACAAAGATTCTGCAATAGAAAACCATCTACCTGATTATCTCTCACATCCATAGCATGAGACCTACTTCAGGTAAAGGTATTCATTTCATTCCATGTTGGTTTAACTTGATTATATTCTTTGAAAGTGTTTCATTAAGTGTTTCATCATAAATGAAAGGGGACAACTCTACTTGATCAATTCTTTCTAGAGGTTCAGAAGACTAGAAAATAACATTGCACTCTCAGGAACACAAATTTAATCAAGAAAGCAATCAACACACCTCCAAATCACTTCTTCATGGACATAACAACAACCACTACAATATTCATACTATCTCACTCTATTCAATCTAAGTATTCTGAGCTTGTTGAAGAGATGGGGGCAGACATATTTTTCTCTTCCACGGAATTTGGTTCCTTTGTATTCGGAATATTTTTCTATGAAGTTATTAGGTAATGGAGTTGGTAGACTCAACAACATTATTTATGCACCTCTTGTTCTACTATCAGAATCATGAGGTAAATGTTCCTCTTCACCCAAGTCATGTGCTAAGGTCCATGTTTATTTTCACTATGACAAGGTCCTCTTGTGGAGTAGCTCGAGGTGACTCGTTCTTATACCACACAAATAGATATCATTCCAGGTTCAGGTACAAATTGAGATGTTTGGGCCTTCGACATTTATTCAAACTTGAAAAGTCATCATTCTATTTAAAGTATGGCCTCAAGACAATGCTCAACCTACCTCAAAATTTGCATAACAGACCTCTACCTCAAACCTGCATCAAACATACCATCAAAATCCTTTGAAACTCAGTTTCCTTTTTGCAATAGGTCAGGTCTAAATTCAATCTCCTTTTCACCTCAGATCCACCCTTAACCACAAACAATCTTGCCTTAGATATGTACTTGAGTTACCTCATACTTTGAGTGATTTTGTGATTTGAAGTTAGGATAGGTTTGCAATTTTCTTTTTCCTATAGTGGTTGTGGTTAGGGTTGGGGTATATTCTAAGAGGGTTAGGTCTCCTTCTTATTTATGTAGATATGCCTCTGTTATACACCTGTCCAGAATGTCATCCTTAATCTGGTATGGATAACTTCCACAAGGACTGCCCTTCTTCTGCCTCAAGAAGTGGCTTAGACCTGTAATTGGATTTCCCATAAAAGGGTTGGGATTTGTTGCTGTTAATATCCATAAATAGGTCTTGGACCTACTCCTACAATCAACATGGACCTGATGTTCAATATACTCAAATTTGTATCAGGCATGTGCCTGCCTCAGCCTTAGAACATGTTGAGTTCTAGTGCCTCAGATGAGTAATGATGGTGTCATACTGAAAACAAGATATGATATTAAACAAGCTTACTATTTATCTACAAAAACAAACCTTAGATGTGGATCTACGTTGGCTCAAAAGTCTGCCACAATTGATCTCTTTTCACGCCCTAAGCTCTGATACCATGTTAGAAATTAAGGGTAGATTAGAAACAAAAATATCTTTTAATTTTATTTACTACAATAGTTTTAGAAAAAAATATATATAAATAAATTATGATGTAAACCAATAATAGAAATTATACAATGGATCTGAACATTAAAACAAAGATTAGATTTGAACATTTACCTTGGAAAAAACAAAAACCAATTTACTTGGTTAGCTTGCTATTATACTAAATTATGTATGCTCAGAAAAAGTCTATAAGAGTCATGGATCAAAAACCTCAAGGGTATATCTCATCATGGACTTGTGAACATTTTTTCGAAGAAGGACTTAGGAAAAATTCAAAAAACAAGTAAGACTGAAGAAAAAGGCACCATTGTCCAATAAAAGGAAACCACTTGGAAAAACCTGCCCAAAATAAAATTGTTATAATGATGATAGTAGTTAGAGGGTTGTCCAATAAAAATATTAGTGTCAGCAAACATAGGTCACCAAAAAGGGGCAGAGGCAGCACTAGAAATAGAACAATAGCAGCAAATAGGTGTACCAACAGCGACAGTAGCAAGTAGACAATGGAAACACAAGGTATAGGTGATCGTACCAACAAAAAGATAGTTAAAGGATGGAATAAAATACCCTTAGGGGGTTGGCGATAGAAAATAGTAGGATGGATAAACCCTTGGTGGAAACCCCAAGAAGGTCGCACCACTCCCAGAGATATTCAAAACTATACAAGAAACCAAGGAGGGAGTTTCACCCTAAAATAGCAACAAGAGAGGGAGTCATACACATACCAACAACCAAGGAGATATTCATACCACTAAATCAGATTGAACAAGAAGGGGTCGCACCACACACCAAAAAAATCTTCATACCAAGAGAGTCACACCTAAACTGAAACAAAGAGGGGCCGGGACTAAGGAGGCCACATCCTACAAAAAAATAAGATAGTTGCAACTAAAAATGAAACAAGGAGTGGCCAAGACCAAGGAGGTCGCACCCTACAAAAAAAGAAGAGAGCCGCAACAAAATTTCATACCAAGAATAGATTTGAAGGAAGAATAATGAGTGAGTGTAAGAGTGGGGGGATGAGGTTTTTTTTTATAGTTTAGGTATGGGGTGAGGGTTAATTAAGCTAACCCTATATTTAGGGTTAAATTAAAACCCAATAATAAAACAAGTTAAAATAATTAATATTTTAATCATAAAATATTAATTATAAACTCAACAAGTCAAGGTGACTAGAAAATACCAACACCACATAAACATTAATAAGGATGTGGCTCAAGCAAGGGGATGCAACAAGACAAAGTCAAAGGGGTCTTCTTCAATGGAAAAATTTCCACAAGGGTCTCATGATAACTTAAAAGATTTTATCATCCCAACATAAGAGGAATGCCACTTATGTGATCATGTGCTTCTTCTTAACTGCTCCTAGGTCTCATGGGCCATCCAGAGAGAGAAGAAGATCACACATCATCTTGTTTTGATACTTAACCAAGAACTACTTGGCCCCAGACCAGGATACCCCACAACACATCTAAGGGCCCTAGATCACCACTAGGGTCTTATCCACCAAGGTACACAACTAAGGATCAATCCAAGCACTGAGCAAGGATTCCTTGGAACACATCTAGGGGCCCTAGAACACATCTAGGTACTTATATCCACCAAGGTAAACAGCCAAGGATCAATCCAAGCACCAAGAAAGGATTCCCTGGAACACATCCAAGGGCCCTAGAACACATCTAGGGACTTATATCCACCAAGGTACACAACCAAGGATAAATCCAAGCACCAAGAAATGATTCCTTGGAACACATCCAGAGGCCCTAAAACACATCTAGGGACTTATATCATCAAACTACTTGTTCCCTGACCAAGAACCCCAACTATACACTAGGGGCCCTCACTAGGGTCTTTTTCCATGGCTCTAGCTGCTTGGTCCCAGACCAAGAACCTAGGGGTGTACTGGGGGCCCTAGATCTCAGCTAGGGTCTTTGTCATCCTCCCGGAGAATGGCTCTTGTAGCTGCATTAATTTTAACACTAAGGACAAATGCATTTAAATTTCAAAGCTTTGTAACAAACTAGATATTTTTCCAAAAATCCCAAGAGAATTATTTTGGGATTAGTTTTCATTGTACTTTGTAACTTTGATTTTTGAGTATAAAGTATTTGAGATTGATCTATCATTTTTTGTATTTGATCTCCCCCTGTTTTACTCTATTAAAGTTCTCTTATGCATGCAGACCATCTTCTTTTATTTTATGTGATCATAAATCTTCAGTTTAACTATGATGGATGTGAGGAAACTTTGTCTATCTCTTTCAAATGTATGAGCTTTGTGGTTCCTGTTCATTTCTTAGGAACTCTCTGAAAAGAGAAACAAAACATTTTATTTCTTGTTATTTTTCTTGCAGTCTTTATATTTCTTTGATTATCACGATGGACTTCTGCAAAGTCCCATATTCTAAAAATCTAGAATCCCAAGAAAATATTAAAATAAAAGAGGAGTACCACCTCTATAAAAATGCAGGGGGATTTGTATCCCCATGAGGTTTATGTTTCAGTCCTAACAGATTTAAGCGTCAACAAACACCTATTGTATGAGATAGATTTACAAAAATGCATCCCTAGTATGTTTGGTATTCATCACTGTTACATCTTGTTGGGTTGAGTGTTGAGGCATATATTATATTTCTTGGTACATGGTTGAGGTTTTTTGGTTGTGATGTTTTGGTGAAGTTATTGGTGTAGTCTGAGGCTACATATCAGTGAGGGTTTGATGTCTATTCCATGTGATGTTTATTACACTTGATCATGATTTTATACACATGTATGGCACATGAATAGAGAGATATATATGCACTTGGTTAAGGGATACATCTGATAATGTATGGATAGGACATAGATACAGATTGGACATAGTGACATGTCACAGGTTGATTTGACAGAGGCAGCAAAGTGTCTAAGTTTCAGAAAGGAGAAAACCCTAGCTTTCTGAAGGTGTACACAAGATGCAATATAGAAAAGACGCATACATACGTGGGTTGTAGTATAGATAGGTCGCGCACATACGCTAGCTACAACATATACAGGTCGCATACATATTGGTATTTGTTGGTATTGACTGAATTCTAGTACAAATTGATTACAGGATATTGGTACAACTTGGTTACAGGTTGTTGGCACAGATTGGTACAGGTTTACAGTGGTATATCTCACAGTTATAGTGTGGCATTGGTTTCATCATTTTGATAGTTATATTTCAGGGTGGTTGGATGGGGAAAGGATAGGTGGTTGTAGCCACCTTCCTGTTGTAGCCGAAGAACATAGGGGGTTGTAGCCTCCTTTTGGTTATATCCATAGAATTTGGGAGTTGGAGCTTCCCTCGGGTTGTAGCTTGAAAATATAGGGTGTTGGAGCCTCCTTCCAGTTGCAGTAGGAGAACAAAGGAAGTTGGTGCTTCTTAAAGACATATAAGAAAAATCATTATTTGATTTTCTCCCACATTGGATTTCCACATAAAAATATTGGTGTATTGTGTATGGGTATTATTTTTTTTTTGTTTGTTAATTTGTCCGGACCTTTTTGGCAGCGAGATTAACCTTTGGCTTGAGAAACCATGACTCAAGGGAATCTAAGCCGTCAAAGTCACCTGGGGATCGCACCCGGCCTGAGCCACACCAACCCTTAACATGGTTGGATTTTTTGTCCCCGCAGGTTTCGAACCGGTGACTTTTCAACACGGAGTGGCTTAACAACACACTCCATCACTGACTATCCTACACCTCGGGGACTTGTGTATGGGTATCATTACTCATTGTTCATGGTTCATTTATTTTGCACTTGTGGAATGAGAATGATAAATTAATCATAAAGATAAACGACACTTATATATTGTGGTTAAAAGGAACTAAATTGCTCTATTATTGATTCACCCCCCTCTCGTTAATCCAACAATTGGTAGGGATAATGTAAAAATGAGAGATAGATGTAATTATGATAGACCATGGTATGATAATCCCTCGTAGGTTATTTCAATTTTTAATGATTATGAATAGTTGATACACAAACATATTTATGAGGGTGGGACTTGGGAGGATTAATATTTATGAGGGTAAGACTTGGGAGGATTAATATGTATGTTGCATTAATAAGTTTAAACTTTTTAATGTTCTTAATAAAAATTGTTTTGAACATTATAAATTGATGGCTTGACTCTAGCCTCATATGTGTCTAAATAAATAAGTTGAAAAAAGGAAAAGAAAGTGATGTGTCCATCTTTAATAGTTATTATTTATTTATTTATTTATTATTAAATAATACACAATCTCTCAAGTTTTATTGTTTTTTATATATGTAATAATCAATTAAAAGTTTTGAATACATACATTAATGAACAATAAACACAAACACAATAGAGAAATAAAAGAAGAAAACTCTAAAATACATAAAGTTTTATTGTTTTTTTTATATAGAATAATCAATTAAAATAATTAAAGTTTTGAATGCATACATTGATGAACAATAAACACAAACATAATAGAGAAATAAAAGAAAACTCTGGAATACATCAATGAATTATGAGAAACACCAAATGTGTCAACACAATAGAGAAATAAAAAAGAACTCATAAATAGATCAATGAATTATGAGAAACACCAAATGTGTCAATAAATAACGAATAGAGAGGCATGAAAATAGGAAAAGAACTCCACCTCGACATTAACTAACTAGAAATGCCTTGTAAAAAAAAGGAAAAAGATGACTTGGTATTGACTATCAAAGTTGGATATGAATCACATAATCCAAAATAAATATAATCCCAAAAACGTTTTCCTTACTACCTTTGTTTAAGGTATAAGGAAATAATGTTAAGCTTATACAAGGTATCAACTACAAATACAAACAAAGTAGCTAATGGGCACATTTATTCTCAAGAGTATTTGACCATGTCCAATATTTTAATGGCTTTACCTTTTAACAAAAGGCATGGAGAATGGACATTAAAAAGCGACAAAACATGTTACAATTGAAGAAATAAAAATGTTAATAGGGTGCTTAGTGGATTGTTAGAAGTATAGTAACATTAAGATCTACAAAGTTCATGGTTTGGATCAATTTTGAACAAAGATTTATGAGATGAGATAGTGAGGTTCTTAAATATTATTGATGGTTGAATGTAATATCTCGATTTTGAGTTTTTGAATTAGTAATGTATTTTGTTTATTGAATGAAAGGTCAAAGTGTCTAAACAATTTAAAGGGGCTAGAATGTCTAGGAAATGTAATATTTTTATCATTATTAATAATAAAATACATCGTTGGTTGCGGGACGGACAAGGATAAGAGTTATGGGGGGCTATGATTCCACGAGATAGGGGGAAAATCTAAGGAGATAATCCTTTACATTTTTAAATTATTTTTATTTTACCCACCTTGGAATTTTGGAGAGAAAAGGGGGGTTATGTGAGCTTCTTGGGGGAAGGCCACATTATGTTTTTGATATTTAAACCATGTTCTTGATTGTCTTGGGGGTTGGTCATTGATTCTCATTGAAATCGTTTTTGGTAGTTGTTCCTCTCTAATTCACTCTTCTTCTCATTCTTGATTTGCATGGGGAAAGGAAAATCAATTGTTAAAGGCAAGCAGCCATGGTCGGTTGGTTGTAATTATTTATTGATTATTCCAGAAAGGGAGGGATTCCTATGGACATGAGAATAAGGGAAGTTGAGAGAGAATTGTCCACAACTTAGAATCTTGAGAGTTTCCAACATTGAGATTTATTGACCATAAGCACTAGATTCTTGGAAAGAGGTGGGAAGCCTAAGGGACTATGTGGCAGTAAAGGGGGTTCATTTTCTTTGGGTGGTGTGATGTCGGAGCATCGCTAGCAAAGAGCGAGTGGAGGAAAGCTCAGTGCACTAGTGCGCATTTTGAAGTGATGATTTTTTAATTTAAGAAGGGTATATCATGAAATATCCTTGAAAATATTGTAATTTAAGGAACATCTTAAATGTTTAGGAGTTGAACGATCACATGAGATTGATGGGGAATGTATTTTATTTTAATGTAGTAGTTTGCAGTATAGATTTGAGGCGTGTGCTCTTATTTGTCTGTCTCAAACATTTATTGTAATAAATTCTTAGTAGTTGAAATCTTTTATTTCGATAGGATAGCACTAAGGTAGTTGGAGGGAAAATCTCTATGAACCCTCTTGTATAAATAAATGTATTATTTCCCAAATGAGGTTGTTGAAGAAGAGTGATATAGCTAAGATCATGTTGTTGAATTTTGCTTGAAGAACTGTTGAGAGTTGTTGTTGGAGTAGAGATAGTTGTTGATGCTTATTAGTATTGTATGAGCCCATGTACATTTTCATTTAAATGAATATAACAGAGAAGCATTGGTACAAATATTTGGGGTTGTTGTTACTGTGTCTATCTGAATGAATGAATGGTAGGCTTTCTGCTTAATTGCAATTCTTTGTTATTTCTTGTTCTTATGTTATGAATGCATTTACATGGTTGAATGTATAAATTTGTGATATATTAGATAAGTTTCAATTGTTTCTCTTCTACGAGCCTTTTGCAAGGAGTGCATAGTGTCTGCAAGGTGTGCATTAATAGAGTCTATTTCGACTCGAAGCTAAGAAGAGATAACGTGAAACTTTTGTATGCAAGGAGTGAGTAAGTGTCTGCAAGGTGTGTGTTGACAGAGTCTATTTTGACTCAGATGTTCAAGAAGAATAGCTTGAAGGTGTGCATAGGTAAAAGTGCGCTTAGGTTCACATTGTTCAGGAGGAACAATTGTTCTATGGAAGTATTATTGCAAAGAGTGCACAGCCACCCATCAAGGGTTAAGTTGAAAGAAGCATGTTGTAAGGTCTGCGCAAAGGCGATACTTGGCTAATTTCAAGGGAGTCATTCTGAGAAGTTCAGAGTATCGAGGAGAACAAGTCCAAGAGAGATAACTTGGAGCTTTGCATGCATAGAGTGCATCTTTTCCACAAGGAGGGTGTGACAGAGTCTTTGACTCAGAAGCTCAGGAGGAGTAGCTCATAAGAGTATTTGAAGGAGAGTGTGAAGAATTTTTGCAAGGTGTGGACAGTCGTCCACAGAGAAGTTAAGTTGTGAAGTAAAACCTGTTGCAAGGCATGCACAGGGTCAAATTCGACTAAGTGTTGAAGAGGTGTTCAAAGGAGTGAAAGTTCAAAGGAAGAACAAGCTCAGGAGAGATAGTGGATCAGAATCCTTCAATAGATTGGAACTTGTTGAAGATTCCCCAAATCAACGAGCAAGATCCGTTCAGGAAGAAGTGGGGTCAGTCCAGACCATTAGATTTGGGAGAGTTGCAGGAAGGATAGTTGTGAATCCTTTTGGCACTTCATGGTTCAAAGACTTTAAAGTGTTGAGGACTGAGGTTGCCGAAGTCGCGAAGTGATCCTAGCTATTGGCTGCGAGGAGGATATGTGGCAATGGATTAGAGAGTTCAGGAGATAAGGTTTGGAGAATTTGGGTGGATCAAGCGCAACCTTCGCGAAGTCATGAAGGTTGAATTAGATCTGGACCGTCGGATCTAGGAGGGCACACGACAGAGATCCGTGTGTTTTGTCAGAACACATTTCAGAAGGAAATAAGGGTGGAGGTCACAAAATCATCGAAGCCCTAAGTTACAAAGGGATATAGCCCATGGTCTTAGCCGTGGTCATATTGGAGAAGGAGTCTAGCATGAGAGCTAGTACTCGCAAATTGGTGTTGCCAAAAGCGCTAGAGAGAAGGGTCGCGGGTAACTTGAACCTGCAGGTAACATCAAAGGGACATGTGTGTCATTTGTTCAGGGTCTATTGAAGGCACAAAGAGTTGATTCGGTTTGATATTTTGAATATCCTTGATCGGGAGGTCACAGAACCCCGAGGAGAGAAGGCGGGGCTGCATCAAGTGGTATCAAAGAATAAATTTTCTTGGAGATAGCAGGAAAAGGAGAGAGTAGACAAAGGAGGTATACCGATATCATCAAGTGGTATCAAAAACATCAAGTGGTAGCTACGTAAAGGATAAAAGTTCAGCACAATGCCTCCTAGAAGACATGCAAGGCCACCTATAGAAAATCAAGTTGTGGAAAGGGAGATGTGAGAAATTCGTGCAAGGTTGGATGCTATGGAAACAGTCCAAAAGAGAGCACCAGATGTTGGAGACATCAGTGATGCAGAGAATGAAGAAGTGGAAAATGAAGAAGATGTATTAGAAGATGATGTAGAGGAATGCTTGCTGAAAGTGGTTTTCAATTTGGGAGCTAGAGTGAATATAGGCATCCCAGTGTATGGAGGAAATTTAGATATCGAAGAATTATTGGATTGGATAAGATCCATGGACAAGTACTTCAACTATGAAGATGTCGACGAGGAGAAGAAGTTGAAATATGTTGTCACTAGATTAAAAGGACATGCAGCGCTGTGGTGGGATGAACTTCACGCTGACAAAAGATGCAAAGGAAAACAAAAGATTAAGAGTTGGGATAGAATGGTATCCAAGATGAAGGCTAAATTCATACCCAAGGATTACCAGATAGATTTGTGTTAGCCTATGGCTTATATTTACCAATCACTAAGTCTAAATTGTCACCTATATTCGTATTATTCATTTAGGATATTAGTAATATATCCTCAAGTGATGACTAATGAGTTAGTTAAGACTGCCTAGCCTAGTCATCACGCATGATTTTAGGATCTAGAGCAAATCTCTCTATGAGGTGGCATCACCCATTGTACTATAAATATGTAACATTGGAGTGAATACATTAAAAAGGGTTGGCTAGTGAGCCTTTTCCACCATGTTATTGTTCTTGTATATATTTTATCAATTGGTATTAGAGCGAGGTTATGCTCTTTGGGATTGAGTGTGGTGTGTATATTTTTAAAGGAAAATTCATGAAATATTTGTTGCAGATTGAAATTCACTCTCTTTCAACAGGATTTTGATGCACGTGATTGTCAATTACTATGTTGATGAATATTACTCTGTTTCTGAGCTGAAATTCCATCAAATTCTAGATTAAATGCGTGTGACCGCAGTTGATTGTTTACATTTTGAACAAATTTACAACCTGTAATTGTTAATTTGTAGGTTGCGCGTTGAATGGCTCTGGTGAAATCTATCGATAAACATCGTATATTTTTTGTCTTTCCAAGCAAATTTATGAATAGATCAGATCTACATCAATAATGATGGTTCTATCGATTCTCTAATGAAATAAAAAAAAAAAATTAAATCCTTAATGTTTCATTTTATTTAAGTGGGATGTTGAGGGCGATTGAAGCCAAACGCCAAGGAGTAGATCCTGGTGATCGAATTTTTTTTATATACAGTTCAAGTTTCTCGACGGATCAGAACATACACTTTCTTCCGATTAGGTGATCGGAACATACATACATAGTTGGAGAAAAGAGAATGAGTATCCTATCATGAACGAATCGAACATAGCTCTTATGGTCTTAAGAGAATAATAGCTCCACCATGGTAGTTTCCATGGAAGGTGAGGTGTGAGATCTGAGTTATAGATCAGCTAGCTCAAGTGGAAAATATAGATTTGATGCATAATATCAGGCCCTTTGTTCTTAGTTCGAGATATTCTATTACGTATATCCACCACATTGGTTACACTGCATTTGAATTGAGGCTCCAATTCCAATGGTATCTCCCTTTCTAGGCGCTTCTGTAGATTGGCATGGTGCTTCTATAGATTGGAAGTTCCATGGTTACCCTAATTTTCCTCATTGGTAGCGAGTAACAACTCTTTTAAATCTCAAAGGTCATATATATTTCTCTATTCTCATTTCCTATCTTCTTGTCCTGGTTACCGGCGATAATAGCTCCATAACTAAGACACAGAAGAAGCATTAGAGTTTCAATTTTTGTTGGGTTTTTACAGAACCAGGATGATCCAATGGCTTCAAACCAGAGTTGTTACGATCCCCGGATCTATTTGCATGGAGCTTGGGAGAGAAAATCCATAGACGTTGTCATCAAATCTATGGCTCTGTGCGATATGTTGATTTGTGTGGATCATGGGTGTTGAATTTCTCCATTGTCATGTTTTGAGCTAGCGATCTATGTTCGGACAATAGAATTGCAGTCTTTTAATTGCTTGATCGCATGGTCAAATCGCACTGGAACCCTAACAAACAACTTGGTGGTATTGGATTTGACTGTGTGCCTTCCTTGTTGCAAGTTATCAGTTTTTCTTAGCGATCTTGAATCTGATTTTATTTTCATTTTTCTCGGATATAGTCGGGCCCGCCTATGTAATACCTATTTTCGTGACCATCTCATGTGTTAAGATCAAAGTAGTCATTTCTATTGGCACACTTCTTGTGGCATTGTTGAAAATCATGTAGCCTTTCATTTAATCTACTTCTGATTGCATGCTTTATATGTGGGTTTTTCTTTTATTTGTACAAAAGTCGATTGTTTACCTCATGCAAATTGTAGTTTTTCACAAAAGAAAAACACTTATTGGGTGATCTTGGAGAGTGTGCCCGTAGAGTTGTATATTAAGGTGTTGTTGTGATTGTGTATTTCACTCTATTGTAATGTGGGCATTGAGTTTGCAATTTTCAATTTCCAGTATCTTGGAATGAAGTTGTTCTTCATTTGGTATTTTTTTTGCAGTAAAACCATCGATCAAATTTGTAGATCATGGTTATGGGCAGCATGTGATTTCCTCAGTGATATTCTGGAACGTGCTCGGATAGAGATAGCACTGCACCTCACCATGTGAATGGAAATTCTCAGGCCACTGAGATGATCATGACTTCCTGTGAAAGCTATGAAAGTGGAGTTTGATATCAACCAAACCAATTTAGTTGTTGATGTAGCAAAAAACTTGACAAATTATTGATGGAGGATGTCAACGAGGACGACTAGTATTCCTGTTTATACTATCAAGGGCACAGGAAGCAGATATTGAGATTTAGAAACTTCTCTTAACCAGATCAATTTGAATGGAAGACATGGCTCCATCTTCTATGATATCAGTTTTCAAGTAAAAGAATTGTTGTATTATAAATTCTTGTGGGTTGATAGATTTGATGTTGCAGTGGCATATTATAGCTTTGTCAAAAGTTTAAAAGATTTTGGAGAAGAAACCATGTTTCTCTTTTGTAAAACAAAAGGACTTTTAAACCCATGTTTTGCCTATGAAGACTTATATGCAAAATGCTAGTAGGCTTACTGCTTGCCCAACTTTGTAAAAAGGAGTTATCGGGTTCTTCTTATAAGTTGAATTGGGAAGTGAACACCATTGAAGGTTATATTTGTATTGTGATCATAAAAGAGATACTCATAATAAAATTGAAGTCTTTTTCTCTGTGTCCTAGATCCGCCTGAAATTGAATGAGGGGATCTTAGGTACACTTTGTGTTGTGTGTGATGGTAAGATTTTTATGGAATCTTTATGTCATTATGTTTAGTGTTGACATAATCATACTTGCAATTCATCATTTAACACAACAAACATGAAGTTCAAGCTCAAATTCATGCCATTCAAGCATATGTGAAGAACCTTTTCAAGCATTCAAGTCATCAACTACATCAGTAATGGACAAATCAATTTTTTCGAGCTCAACACATCATGGAGCATTTGAAGTTAAATTGTAACTTGCAAACAATGTTTGTTGTAAGATTACTTAATCAGGATTTATTGTAACTTGCAAATTGTCATTTTGTAAGTTTACTTGTCTTTTTGAAATCAAGTTGAGTTGAATTGAATTTTTCATAAGGTGCATTTTTGGCTGAGCCCGACACCCTTGAGTCATTTTGAGTCGTAATTGACAAGGATGAGTACTTGAAACTCAAATCATTGTAATACTTTGGGATCCATTTTTGGTGGTAACCGACATCCTCAACTTCTTGGAAGCAAGTTCAAACAAGAAAAATTCAAGCGAGCGAGAAACAAAATCAAGTGAGCGTGAAGTTCAAGCGAGCAATTCAAGTGAGCGAGTTGCAGATAAGCATTTTCTGTCAAGCCTTCTTCTGTAATTAGGATCTACCTGCATAAGGAGACCTCATTTAGTGTTTTCAAAATGGCTCGAAATCTAGAATTATTAGAGTTACTGAACACTCTAATAAACACCACTGAAGATAACACTATGATATTGAACAAAACAACTCTTCAATCAGTGCTAACGTGTTTGCAAGTGACGCAAGCTAAAGTTAGACTTCTTCAATCTCTATCCCAACTATTGAATGATGAGTTGACTGATCTCAAAAATAAACAGCCAGTGAAGTGTTCTGAACTAGTTTTTGTTCAACACAATCCTCTCTATGATGATGATGATGATGATGGTTTTGATCAATAGTCGGTGAAGGAACAACACAGTGATACAACTTTAGAATCAGTTTCAGATGAAGTTGAATATATCCATGAACCTACATTTCAAGAGTTTTATTTTGATTTCAGTGAAGAAAACCTTCCAATGATGCATCAACATGCAGTAAATCCACTTCCACGGATTTCAAGGCAACAGGTTCAGAATACTCTTTCCAATTCCATCATCATACCTTGGGAAGAAATCATCTACAACAAGAATATAATAGGACTTGGATATGACAAGGAAGTTACCTTTCATATTACTGATTATTCCAGACCAATTAAGTTCCAAAGTGTTGGATTCCTTCAAGAAGCTTCAACTTCACCTATTCAAGTTCAACATCAGAATGATAAGTGCCAACATTGTAATCGAGTTGGTCACAAAGAGAACCAGTGTTTTGATCTCCATCCTTGCCATCATTGTGGTAAGCATAACCATTCTTCAGACAGATGTTCAACACTGAAGAAACCTGCAAGATTGAAGATTCACTATGAGTGGATTGATCCTTGGAAATGGTCATCAACAACCAAGCAATTATATAAGTCTTACCGTAGAATTCAATTTCGAGTAAAGACCAATCTTGTATCACATAAAAATTTTGTACCTCACATAAGTGGTCCCCTTATGGCGTAGATTTTGAGCATGGCCCTCACAGGATGAGATAACATGTGGTTGTTTCCGCATACCCACTTTGTGTTGTACTCAAATGAAACAAGTATGGTACTCTCTTGAGCCTAGAAAGGGGGAGTACAATGATGTAACTCTCATGCACCTTAACGGGGGGAGTTTAAAATTACAGTGAGGATGGTTCATGAAACCACTTGTGGTCTCTCCTTTCAGCCAACAAAGGGGGGAATTGATTATGGAATTGAAGATGGTTGTCAGACAGAAAGTTTCGACAACAACAAATATCAAATATGCCAGATGGGCATGAAATTTACCAAATGGGCAACTGCGGTCTGTAGATGACATCCTTTAGAAGAATTATGGTTCAATAAGTTTAAGTTGAATCATATAGATTTTGATTTTGAGAGAAATTATGTGAACATTTGGCTCACATAGATGGTCATTCGACCTAGCAGAGGACAAGAGGATCCTTCTGCATTGCAGCCTGGCATTTGATTAAGTTGTCAGGAATTTTCAGGGATGTGTCAGACTAGAAGTTGATTCACTTCTCTTGGTTCGCTCTCATCAGATTGGAGTTTACATTAAGTAAGAAATTTGCATGCACCCTGGCTCACATGATTACATAGTGAGATTTTCCAGAGATGGCAGGCTTTGACAGGATTATGGTTCAATGACTTGAAATTGAATCATACACATTAGACATTGGGATGTTGTTGGACACCTAAAAGTGTCAAGATTGGTTAGTGGTTATCCAAAAAATCGTCAGATACATGGTATAAATTGGTTAGTGGTCATCCTAAACCACATATTCAGAGAGCACTTTCAGTGATACACTGATAGTAGAGTGGTGATACTACATGTTCACCAATTAGCAGAAGACATCATATTCTTCTAGCTAAAATACTTGGCAAAATGATCAAATTGTCAAGCAATCAGGGAATGTTTAGATATTGCAGTTGTTCACTTCCATATCTCAACTCTCTTCTAGTTCATTTCAAATGAACATGTTCAGCATCCAGATTGGCGGTTTTTCAAGCAATTCTTCATTGAGGCTCAGCACAGGAGTTTTAATATGAAGACTTGGAATTGGTACCATTTTATGCCTTATTGTTGGTATTATTGATCGGACTTGTGATTGAGGGGGGGATTGTCAGCCTATGGCTTACCTTTACCAATCACTAAGTCTAAATTGTCACCTATATTTGTATTATTCATTTAGGATATTAGTAATATATCCTCAAGTGATGACTAATGAGTTAGTTAAGATTGCCTAGCCTAGTCATCATGCATGATTTTAGGATCTAGAGAAAATCTCTCTATGAGGTGGAATCACCCATTGTATTATAAATATGTAACATTGGAGTGAATACATTAAAAAGGGTTGGCTAGTGAGCCTTTTCCACCATGTTATTGTTCTTGCCTATATTTTATCAATTTGTTCAGGAAGTTGCAGAACCCGAGACAGAAAGGAATGATTGTGAAAGAATTCATGAAGGAGTTCTACAAACTGAACATCAGGGCTAGATAGAGAGAAAAAGATGATAAAAATTTTGCTAGGTATATAAATGGCCTGAGATATGAAATCCAGGATGAAATCAACATGATAAGAGTAAGTACAGTGGAAGATTCTTATCAGATTGTGTTGAAGGCAAAGGAGAATTTGGCCAGAAAACAAAGCCAGCGAAGTAGAGGAAGAAGTTTAAACATGTTAGGTAGCTAGAGAGGTAGTGGGAGGGCCCAGAGGGCCCATAGTGATAATAGTGGAGGCCATTCAATATAATGTGGACTAGGTCCACTATATTATTACTTAAGGCCCACTATAGTAGTTAGATATAATAAATGTAAGAGGACTGAAGAACCTTCTAAGAAGTCCTCTTACATTTATTATATCCAAGTACCCATTTATTATATCTAACTACCATAGTGGGACTTATTTAATAATATAGTGGACCTAGTCCACCTTACATTGAATGGCCTCCACTATGATCATTATGGGCCCTCCCACTACCTCTCTAGCTACCTAACAAAACAAAGGCAAGGGAGTTTCCCATGAAAAAGCACAAAAGCCCAAGGTTGGGAATGAAAAACCACATAGTCACTCGGAAAGAGGAGGAAGTTCCCGAGGGAGACAGTATGGTGGTAGAAAATATTTTCCTCGAGGAAGAGGAAGAGGCAGAGGAGAAGAAGTGAAGTTCTATGCCCTTGGAAAGATAGGACACGTGTCTTGGGAATGCCTTGAGAGAAATAAATAAGGAGGAGTTGAAGCTCACATTTCGGAAGAATAGAAGTGGAATGTTGAAGTAGAAGGTGTAGAATATGGGAAATCTCTGATGATGAAGAAGGTTCTCTTGAAGCCAGAGCCAAAAGTTGAAAAAATAGTGTAGAGGAACAATTTGTTCAGAACTGCTTGCATGACTAAAGATAGAGTATGAAAGGTGATAATTGACAGTGGGAGAAACTGATAACTTAGTATCCACAGAGATGGTGGATAAATTGTATCTAGAGACAACTACAGATCTGACTCCATATAAAGTCTCATGGTTGCAGAAAGGTCACCAGGTAACAGTAACTAAACAATGTCTAGTTGAATTTAAAATAGGAGGATATAGAGATGATATTTTGTGTGATGTAATTCCCATGGATGTATACCACATTTTGTTGGGGAGACCATGGAAGTTTGACAGGAATGTCATTCATGATGGGAGAAAAAATAATTATACCTTGGAGAATAATGGTAGGACACACATGCTACTGTCAATAGAAGAAAATAAAGTGAAGGGAGAAGCCATCACAAGTATACTTCCCATGAGTGGGAAGGAACTCTTGAGTGAAGTCAAGAAGGAACAGGAGATGTAGTTTGTTGTGGTGAGGAAACCCAAAGTCATACTTACAAGTAATTATATGGATGATATGCTTGAAGAAATTCGGGAGCTGTTAGAGACTTTTGCTGACATAGTAGTGGATGAGTTGCCAAGCTCATTGCCACCCATCAAGAGAATCAGTCATCACATTGATCTAATACCAGGAGAGATTCTTCCCAACAAAGAAGCATACAGATTGACACCTCAAGAGAATCAGGAGGTAAAGAGAGAAGTCTAGGATTTGTTGGACAAAGGTTTGGTCAGAGAAAGCTTGAGTCCATGTGCAGTACCAACTGTGTTAAGTACGAAGAAGGATGGAGGATGGAGAATGTGTACAGAATCAAGAGCCATAAACAAGATCACCATCAGGTACATATTTCCTTTACCTAGGATGGATGACTTGATGGATTGTTTGAGTGGAGAAAAATAATTTTCAAAGATAGATGTGAAGAGTGGATATCACCAGATAAGAATGATAGAAGGTGATGAGTGGAAAACAACCTTCAAAACAAACGAAGGGCTGTATGAATGGCTTGTTATGCCATTTGGATTAACAAATTCCCCAAATAATTTTATGAGGCTGATGAATGAGGTATTAAAATATTTTTATTGGTAAGTTTGTGATTGTATATCTGGATGATATACTAGTCTTCAGTAAAACTGAAGAAGAGCATTTGAGGCATTTAACATTAGTGATGAGGAGATTATAGTGAGAGAAGTTGTTGATAAATTTAAAGAAATCCTCTTTTATGAATACAAAACTCATTTACGTGGGTTTTGTGATCTCTTCAAATGAATTGAAGATGGATACAGAGAAGGTGAGAGAAATCAGAGAATGGCCATCACCAAGAAGCATATTCAAGGTGAGAAGATTCCATGGATTAGCAAGTTTTTATCAGAAGTTCATTGTAAATATCAGTGGAATTTGTACACCAATGATGGATATGGTGAGGAAGAGACACAAGTCTTTCAAGTGGACAGAATAAGTTGAGAAAAAATTATGGATATTAAAGGAGAAGATAACAGAACAATTGATTCTAGTCTTGCCATATTTCAGGAAGACATTTCAAGTGAGATGTGATGCTAGTGGAGTTGTAATTGGAGAGGTATTGCCAAGATAATAGGAATGTTGCATATTTTAGTGAGAAGTTGAATGACACTAAGAGAAAGTACTCAACATATGATAAGGAATTTTATGCAATAATTCAAGCCTTGAAGAAATGGAGGCACTACCTTGTTCCAAAAGAGTTTGTTTTGTATAGCGAAAATCGGGCTTTACAATTCATAACTAGATAGGAGAAGTTAAATCAAAGACATGCTAAGTGGATACAGTTTATGCAAAATTTCTCTTTTGTCATCAAACATATTTTTGGTAATGCTAACAAAGTTGTTGATGCATTGAGTAGGAGATGCTTAATTCTGCAGGAATTTCAAGTGAGAACCTTAGGGTTTGAACACCTTAAGGAGATGTACTGTGATGATCCATATTTTAAAGAGGCATATGAAGCATGTGAAAATCATGTGCTTAGAGACAAAAGCCAATGGAAAAAGTATATAATTCAAGATGGATTGTTGTTTAAAGGTTGTCAGTTGTGCATGCCAAAATGCTTAATGAGGGAAAATCTGCTAAAGGAAAAACATAATGGAGGTATAGCAAGACATTTTGGCCATGACAAGACATTTGCACAGTTGAGAAGTTCATACTATTGGCCAAGTATGAGGGAAGAAGTGAATCAATTTTTAAACAAATGTAAGTTTTGCTAGTATGAAAAAGGAAAGAAACATAACACTGGATTGTATCAACCATTGCATATTCCAGAAAGGCCTTGGGATGCAATAAGAATGGATTTCGTGTTGGGATTTCCAAGGACACAAAAAGGAAGCGATTCCATATTTGTGGTAGTTTATAGATTTTCAAAGATGACACACTTTATCCCATTCCAGAAAACTAATGATGCAACACACATTGCAAATTTGTTTTTCAAGGAAGTTGTGAGACTTCATGGGTTGCCTAAGAGTATTGTCTTAGATAGGGACACTAAATTTGTTGGTCATTTTCTGGAGAAAATTGTGGAAGAAGTTGGGGACATAACTGTCTTTTAGTTCAACATATCATCCTCAAATGGATGGACAAAGTGAAGTGGTAAATAGAAGTTTAAGGAATTTGCTGAGGAGTCTGGTCACTGAACATCATAGCTAGTGAGATCAAATTTTGTCACAAGTAGAGTTTGCATATAATGACTCACCAAACAGAAGTACAGAAAAGATCCCATTTCAGATAGTATATGGGATGAATCCAAAAGGAGTATCATAGTTAAGATATCTAGAGAAGAATGAATGCAGAAGCACTAGAGAAAAAGACTTCGCTGTAGAAATGCAGAAGCTTCATAATCAGATCAAAGAGTAGTTGCAGAAAAGTAGCAGAGAATACAAATGCAAAGTTGATAAACATAGGAGAAAAATTCAATTTGAAGTGGGAGATCAATTTCTAGCACATCTCGGAAGGAAAGGTTCCTAAGGGGAGAATATAACAAACTAAAGTTGAACAAGATAGGACCGTGCAATATCCCAAGAAAATTTGATGAAAATGATTATGAGATCGAGATGCCAGAAGATGTGGTTATCTCTCCCATATTCAACATTTCAGACCTGCATCCTTACAGGGAAGATAACACTAGAGAGTTTGAAGATCAGAAAGAGATCCATGTTGGATCATGTTGTCATTAATGCCAATGGTTTGATTGATTGATGTCAAGTGATTGATTAATGTCAAAGGATTGATTGATTGATGATTTATGTAATATAATATGTATTTTCCTTGATGAGAATGCATAGATGAAGATGGATCAATGAGTT
>ML784678.1:1495029-1511354 GCA_009831015.1 Picea engelmannii
TATGGTACAGGTTGATTACAGGTTGTTTGGCACAGGTTGGTGCATGGTTGATGCTCTTGTTTATGGTACAGATTGATATATGTTGAGGATTGTTGCCTCATCTCAGTTGGTGTTGAGAATGCAAGATGATTCTTGCATATAGAGATGGTTCTCTTGTAGAGTTGTACTCTATTCAGTTGTTGTTGATGAACCCCAAGGATTGTAGTCTGTAATAAAAAGAAAATTGTACATACATCTTGTGTTCTTTGTGTTCATTGTGGTGATGACTTGTTGATGATATATTGTTGATATATGTTGTTGATATGTGCTCACATATAACTGGTTATAAATGACAACAATGGGTAATGAATAAATGTTGAATGTTAATTGATGAGTTTTTGTGCAAGGGGGAAGTTTTGGGAAAAAAAAGAGCCCCACACTCATTCACCCCCCCTCTAAGTGTGGTAGGTGTGTCCAACAATCCAGTGGGAGAAGAAGATGTATGTAGAAGAAAATCCGCAGATGGAGAAGATCATAGATCATAGAATTGGTAAGAAGACCTAAAGGAAGACTTATTTTGAATATTTGGTAAAGTGGAAAGGGCACCCAATAGAAGACGCTAGTTGGGTAAATGAAGCAGATATTCAGAAGCATGGAAATTTAGTGCAGGAGCTCATGGATAGGATTCCATGATTTGTTTTCCAAAGGAGTATGATGCAGGAGCTCATGGATAGGATTCCATGATTTTTTTTCCAAAGGAGTATGATGCAGGAGCATCACCAGCAAAGCGCAAGTGGAGGACTGCTCAGCGCACTAGCGCGCAGTTTGAAGTGATTATTTTTTAATTTTAGAAGGGCATATCACGAAATATCTTTGAAAATATTGTAATTTAGGGAACATCTTAAATGTTTAGGATCTGAACGGTCGCATGAGATCGATGGGGAATGTATTTTCTTTTAATGTAGTAGCTTGCAGTACAGATTTGAAGCGCTTTCTCTTATCTGTTTGTCTCAAACATTTATTGTAATAAATCCTTAGTAGTTGAAATATTTTATTTTGATAGGATAGCACTAACGTAGTAGGAGGGAAAATATCTATGAACCCTCTTGTATAAATAAATGTATTGTTTCCCAAATGAGGTTGTTGAAGAAGAGTGATATAGCTAAGATTATGTTGCTGAATTTTAGTTGAAGAACTATTGAGAGTTGTTGTTGGAGTAGAGATAGTTGTTGATAGTTGTGTAGAAGTTGTTGAAGTTTATCAGTATTGTATCATCCCATGTACATTTTCATTTAAATGAATATAATAGAGAAGCGTTGGTCCAAATGTTTGTGGTTGTTGTTACTGTGTCTGTATGAATGAATGAATGGTAGGATTTATGTTTAATTGCAACTCTCTGTTATTTCTTGTTCTTATGTTATGAATGTATTTACATGGTTGAATGTATAAATCTGTGAGATATTAGATAAGTTTCAATTGTTTCTCTTATATGAGCCTGTTGCAAGGAGTGCATAATGTCTACAAGGTGTGCGTTGACAGATTTTGTTTCGACTCAGAAGCTCAGAAGAGATAACATGAAACTTTTGTATGCAAGGATTGTGTAAGTGTATGCAAGGTGTGCGTAGACAGAGTATTTTTTGACTCAGATGTTCAAGAGGGATAGATTGAAGGTGTGCGTAGGAAGAATCACACTCAGGGTCATATTGTTCAGGAGGAACAATTGTGTCATGGAAGGATTTTTGCAAGGAGTGCACAACTACCCATAAAGGTTTAAGTTGAAAGAATCTTGTTGTAAGGTGTGCGCAGAGGCAATACTTGGCTAAGTATCGAGGGAGTCATTCTGAGAATTTCAGAGTGTCGAGGAGAACAAGTCCAAGAGAGATGACTTGGAGATTTGTATGCATAGAGTGCATATTTTCCGCAAGGAGGGTGTGACAGAGTCTTTTGAATTAGAAGCTCAGGAGTAGTAGCTTCGAAGAGTATTTGCAAGAGAGTGTCTAGAATTGTTGCAAGGTGTGCATAGTCATCCATAGAGAAGTTAAGTTGTGAAGGAAAACCTGTTGCAAGGCATGCACAGGGTCAAATTCGAATAAGTGTCGAAGCGGTGTTCTAAGGAGCGAAAGTTCAAAGGAAGAACAAGCTAAGGAGAGATAGCGGGTGAGAATCATTCAATAGAGTGGAACCGATTGAAGATTCCACAAATAAATGAGCAAGATCCATTCAGGAGGAAGAAGGATCATTCCAAACCGTCATATCTAGGAGAGTTGCATGGAGGATAGTCGTGAATCCTTTCAGCACTTCATGGTTCAGAGACTTTAAAGTGTTGAGGAGAGAGGCCTCCGAAGTCGCGAATTCACAAAGTGATCCTAGCCATTGGTTGCAAGAAGGATACATGGCATCATATTAGAGAGTTCCGAAGATAGGGTTCGGAGAATTTGTGTGGAGAAAGTGCAACCTTCGCGAATTCACGAAGGTCGGATTAGATCTGGACCATCAGATCTAGGAGGGCATGTGATAGAGATTTGTGTGTTTTGACAGAATACATTTCGAAAGGAAATAAGGGTGGAGGTCGCAAAACCGTCGAAGCCCAAAGTTATGAAGGGAGTTGACCCACGGTCACAGTCGTGGTCATATTAGAGAAGGAGTCTAGCACGAGAGCTAGTACTCACAAATTGGTATTTCCAGAAGTGCCAGAGAGTAGGGTCGCGGGTAACTTGAATCTGCAAGTAACATCAAAGGGACCTTTTTGTCATTTTTTCATGGTCTATTGAAAGCCCGAAGAGAAGATTCAGTTCGATATTTTGAATATCCTTGATCAGGAGGTCGCAGAACCCCGAGGAGAGAAGGGGGCCTGGATCATGGTGCAAGATGAAGGGAAAGAAAGCTGGTAAAATGGGTTTTGTTTTGTGGTTAAGAAACATGTAAGAGCTTGATTGTTGATTGGTTCTGGGAATTGAGTGCTAGTCTAAGACCCATCCTTGTGGATTCATATCCTTGGCTCAAGTATGACCTATTGTTGAGACTTGGAACAACAATGTCTAAGTTTGGGTGGAACATCCTTGGTCTGCAGCCAGTTGGTGATTGGTTTTATTAAAGACAAGTGCTCTATGTCATGTGTTTCTCTGCTTGTATATTTATTTCCACTGTGTGTTAGTTATCATCTTTGAGATATGTATTTATAATGTTCCTTCTTGTTGGTTATTGTTGTGCATGGCATATGGTTCATTTCTTTTATGGTATCATGAATCTAGATTATTGCATGTGTTTCTTTCATGCTTCTTCATTAACTAATTGGTATCAAAATTTTGAAATCAGTCCAAGAAGTGCATTCTTGAAGTAGTGTGGCCCAGGCTACTCATGTTTGGGTATGTTACAAGTGGTATCAGAGCTATTGGTTTATAGCACCAATCCTTCAAGTTCCATCTACAGGACAACGGAAGTTGTTTGGAGGAGGTTTTTATTTTAAATGAAATTAATTTCTATGAACAACATCGGAGTGGAGATTTTTTGGTTTAAAAAATGTCTTCTAGCCTTGGAAACTATGCTCAGGAGATTCCTCATGGCCCTGGATTTTCATTGATCCCTCTCTTGCTCAATTTTCCCATCGGAATAAACAGATATGCCTTCCAAGAAGACAACACATAGTATCCATTTATTGGGCCTTTGCATGGATCCAGATTTGTTGATATGCGATGGGAATTATATTCTTTATCCCACATGCATTAGGGAAGGCTATCTTAACATGGTTTATAATCAAAATAATGCCCTTTATGACTTGTTTGTGAAAAGGAGAGCCACTAAACCTTGAAAAATTTGCACGTGATGTAACTTTTGCTACAAACCCCATGAGAAAAGCATGTTCACCAGACCAAAAATAACTTGGAGCGATGGAGGCAGGAAGGCAATCTAATCCAGTGCCTGGTGTAATAGTGGCCCAATGCCTGGTGGGCTGGACTAGAGTTGGTAGGGAGATGGATAGAATAATTATGTGGGGCGCCCAGTGGCCAGTGGCCCAATGGGCCAGACTAGAGTCGATTGGCATGAGTTTTATAGAATTTTTTTGGGCTAACCATTAGTCGATGGCCCGGTGGACTAGACTAGAGTTGGTGGGGAGCCAAATAGAAGACTTGCATGGGGCACCCGGTGGACCAGACCAAAGTTGGTTGGAGAGTGTTGTATGGAATATTACGTGGGGTAACCATTGGCCTAGTGGACCGGACCGGACCAACGTTGAATCGCGAGATATTGGATGGAGGTTTGAGCACAATGGGTCGATGCTCTAGTGGACCAAGACCAGAGCCATATAAAGGTGAGAGAAGAGAAGAAGTATTGAATTATTGATGGACCGGTGATTGATGCCACATGTGTTCCATGTCACTGCCATATCATCAGTCACGTCAGCATATTACCATGTAGACAAGATTGTCCTTTAGTTAAAAAAAAAAAAGTATGGAGACATTTTCTTATTTTAGCCATAACTTGACCATATTAATTCATATTGAGATGAAACTTCTGTTTTTTGTCTGCAATAAGGAGGGATACAAAATTTCTATAAAGGGTCATTGTCCATTTCTACTTGGATTTGTCAGAAATCACAAAATAGTTGTTTTTAAAGATATGGGTCCAGATCATTGGCATGGATTTAGATTAAGTTGAAATTCTTGGAGATAGTCGAGAAAGAAAACATACAAATAACCCATGAAGGAATTGAATAAAATATAAGGGTATTGGAATGGGGATGCTAAAATAAGCCAAAATCCACTATTCCAAGCCACTTTTTGAAGATTTTGGGGATTTTTGGATGAGGAAAAGTGATATTAGATCACAAAACTGAAAAATTTATTACTCGACCTTTTACATAGTCATCAAGATAGACAAATTTGTTTAGTGAAACTTTTCCAAAAGTTCCCAAATTGAGAGATAGCCACTTTTGCTAAAGATTCCAAGTCTGAAAAAAATGTAAAAAGAACAAAGTTGTGGATTCCATATTGGTGTAGAATCTCACATGAGAGATAGATGGAGAATATGAAATTTTTCGAGTGATGACTATTATGATTATTATTTGCACCCAATACAAAAAAATTCTTGGTTCCTTACATATTGTCTTTTGTAGTTGACAGAAGTTGGCCTTTCAATAAAAATTTCACCAGTGGAGAAAATGCACAAATGGGGTGAAAGTGGTTTTTTCAGGAAGCCACAACTTTCATCTCATAGATAAAATTGGGAATAAGAATAGTCATTGGAAATATGATTCAGAGGAGAATAACTTGGAATTATTAGAATTGGATAATTATGATATAATTCTTCATGAATTAAGTAGAAAAAATACATGTATCATTAATTGACAAAATCTCTATAATATGCATAATTCTAACAAAAATGGTTGCTTGTACATTTTGTAGAATTAGGGGATATAAACATATCATTTCAAGATAAGAATGCATATTTGGGACATGGAGGAAGGAGAGGGAGCCTTCAGTCGTGAGAGAGAATCCAAAGGTAAAAATATTAGTGTTGGTAATGCAGAGACAAATTCAAATGGACATGGGAGTAGAGTGGAACCAAAAACATTAATAGCAATTGTGAGAAGCTTGAAAATATAAGTACATAGTTACAAAGAAAACAATTAGAATATGATGAGAGAAAAATAAATAAATAAAAAACAAATTCTCAAATTATGCAAATCCTAAATCAGTTGTAGAGGCAAGCAAAGAATGGATCAGACTCAAGATAGAAGGAAGAAGAAGGAAATCATTAAAGAATAGATAACTACAAAAGATATAGTCATTCAAGAAGTGCTAGCAGAGCTCATAGACATCACTCACCTCCTTACTCAACAAGGAAATTTTGTGTGTGTGAAGACTCCATGAGTAGTCTAGAAGTGTCTCATGTTAGGCACCAAAGAAGAAGATGTGAATTGGAAAGTTTGCAAGGAGAGATGAGGAAGTTTAATCCATCATCCTTTGATGGTGAAAGAGAAAGAGAAGATGTTGTTGAAGCTTGGTTGCTTGGAATCAGGAAGTATTTTTCAATTTCGCAACTACTCATCTAACCTAGAAGCCAAAATTTCCACATACCATTTGCCTGGAAAATATGTTATGTGGTGGGTGTTGAGTCTCCATTTTGATACTTCTAATGTCCTATATTACCCTCTATCTGAGCCTATTTTACCTATGCTATGTGTATATAATTGATTGTTTCCTCCACAAATACACTTGATGATCTTGTCCATATGCATAGAGAGGTAACTTATGATTAAGGCATGATTTGTTTAGTTTTCTTGAGTTAATTTGATTAAATGCTTGATTATGTATGATCCTAATCACTTGACTCTTAAGCAACATTGATACAGTACCTCACTATTTTGGTACTACAAATATAGCGCGATCTAGTACTGCAACTATGGTGCGATCTGGTACCCGGTCTATTTTGGTACCAAGGCTCCACCTATTTTGGTACCAAGGTTCCACCTATTCCAGTACCCGCACAACATTTCATATGGTACCAACACACTCAACACCACATCTGGTACTAGTCGTTCATCTGTTTAGGTACTACCTTTGCACCTAATATGGTACTCATGGTTGCAACTATGTTCATCCGGTACCAAACCCCTGTTTCCAGAATTCATCTGTTGAATGAGTATGATGATGGAGATTCTAAGAAGTCAGTTGGATCGAAGTCTCTAAAGTAGTTTTTGAGATCACAATAGACTTCATCACTCATTCACTTCATGTCATGAGGATGAAGTCCATCCCCTGAGATTCTATATGAATTGCTAATTATAATATTTTAAAAACTATTTGATAATTATCCTTAGATCTTGATAGTAATGGCTCACCTTCTTTATAAGGGATGTTGCATAGGCAATAGAATAATATGGATGTAATGAAGCAAGTAGGAAGAACGAAATGATACATATTGCCATAATGTACAGCAGGATGAACTGCTGATTCAATTTACAAGTTGAATGAATACAAATGATTTGTTGTGCAATTCATGAGTATGAGTAGAACATTTTAGTATGTTATCTCTTTAGAGGTACCTTGTTGGTTCGACAAGGGCCCACTGCCCCAACCAAGGTAAACCTCCCTATACATGTTTTGTGTGATTGTGTGAGTGTGAACATTTAACAGTTGTGTGTTGTCAATGATTTCAAATACATTTTAAAGTTCAGTATAGAATCACTTGCTTCTGAATCAGTATGAGTAATTAGACATTGGACATAATAAATAGTTTCATTTCTAATTCTGCAGGTTAACATGTAATTAATAAGAGTCTGATGTGTGGAATTGTTAAGCAAGTGAATGTTATTTTAAGTTTGTAATTGTGGTGTTTTTAGTGGGTACAGGAACCATAGGAATTCATCTCTCACCTTCATGTTCAATATAATCAAGTCTCTCAATCATGTTGGTTGTTTCCTGTACTAAAAAAGGTTTGATTGAATAGAATTGAGTTATGATTGAATTTTGTCTAAGAGTGACTAAAATTTGATTGTTGATTATTGTTTTCCATTGCTACAGGGAACAAGATCTTAAGTTCATCTCTCCATTTCATAAGCCTAGAATGAACTGAATTGTCACCTAAGAAAGAGCCTTTTAATTGAGTGTTTGTTTGAGAAGTTTTGTTATCAGTTTTATCTTTTGAGTTTAAAGTCGTGTGAAGAATTCAGAAATTCTAGAAACAGAGTATTATGTTATTAATTATTTCTTGCTTGATCTAGATACAACAGACATAGGTAAGTTACATGTTCTCAACACATATAATGTAACAACTCTTTCGATCATGAATACCAGATTAACATATAAATGAGTGTAATATATTGAGAATATTTATACACCAACATTTTGGCATCATTGTCAGGGAGTTGTAAACGGTAATAGGTAGCATTTTGAATTTTTGATTGGTTTGATGAGTTTGGATTGGATTTAAGGACAATCTGAGGGCAGAGAGAATACGGTAAGATGAGAGGTAATAACTTGCGCATCCACTTTGGTGGGGTTGCTCCAAAGTCAGGTTGTCCTCTTACCTTTGATAATTAAATTTATTTTTTTTTAGTATTAGAATTTCTTTTATGAGTAGGTATAGGGATAATAAAGGTATATTTATTTCTTCAAAAAATTTAGAAAAATTCGAAAAACAAACAACAACAACCCCCCACACACACTAATTCATCTAAAATTCATGCAAGAAAAATTCTCAAAGGAGAATGCTCAAAGGAATCCATTGAAACAAAAGCCAAAGGCACTAAATTTGAAGTCATTGTTCAGATTGAAATCATAATACAACAAGAAAGAGGGGAAGCACTGGCGACCCCATCAGAAGGAGGAGCTGAAAAAGAAATAGAGGTAGTGATAGAGGAAGTTGCATCTGTTGTTGTGGAACCACATAAGGTATTAGAATAGTTAGATATACTAAACAACCCGGTGTTTGAACCATCACTTAGTGGAGAGACATCACCACCACCCTACAACCTATTCGGAGATATGGAAGAAGAGGAAGGAAATGCAGCGAATGAAACAGAGACATTTGGATTCCCAATACTAGACATCGCCAAAGACGTTGCTATGAAGAATATTTCATTGTCCTCGCTGCCTCATTTCCATGGTATGTCAACGAAATATCCCAAATCATTTTTTTTTGAATTTGATATACTATGTAGAAGTTATAATTACACTGATAATGCACAAAAATTAAAAATCTTTCTAGCTACACTAAAGATTCAACACTAAGGTGGTTTATGATCCTAGGAGAACACACTATCTTATCTTGGGATGGTATGAAGGAGACCTTCCTCCAGAAATATCAAGATTACTATAGACCTAGGGATGCTAGGAATGACATATTTAAAATGCAACAATCTGAGGAAGAAAGATTGGAATATTACTTAGAGAGGTTCCTATACAACTACCAAAAGACAAAGCAATTTTCCTTAGATACATCCACAGTTAGGACTATATTCCTAAAGGGTGTGAGGGATGACTGCATAGAAGTACTAAACCTCAAGAGTTCTGGATATGTGTACCAAAATCCATTTGCAGACATAGAAGAGTATTGTAAAAGATACTCCCATGGTCAAGCCAAAACAGGAAAAAGTGTAAGGGAGCCTACAAATAGAATTGTTAAACCCACGCCAGGAGGTATTACTAGGATTGAATTGGGGAATCTACTAGAAAAATTCAAAACAAACATCCTAAACACCATCATTTCCCAACTTGATACCATTAAAATTAAAAGGAAACAATAAGAAGAGAATGCGACTTTAGCAATTTTTTGTCCTCGGTGTAGGAGAAAACATCCTGAAAAGGAATGCCCCCCTAATGTTATCGAAATATTTGGCCTATGTAAAAAATATCACCCTACCAATGAGTGCCCTTCTTTACCTGGAATTAAAGATATTTTCAAGGGAGGGGGAGAGCCTCATGAAACATCTTATCCCCCTAAGAGGCCATGGAGACAACAATATCCCAATATGTTTGCAGACCCTACCACACAATATTCACAACAACAATGGGTACCTCCCATGTCTTATCCTCAATGGTCACCACAACAGCCACAAATCCAACCTTGACAACAAGAATGGAGAGGGCCTGCATATGGGAATGTTACCTTTCAGCTAGCAACCTTTCCCACCTACCCACAATACCCTTCCAATATTTATCAGTTTCTCCCAGGATTTAATTGTCTTGCTCTTCCTCCACCTCCACAGCTGCAGCAACAACTTGCATTGCCTATGAATCCAAATCTACAGCAACAAATGCAATCTGCACCAATTCCAAACCCTCCTCGGTCTACCCCTATTCATGCACAAACTATTCCTAATCCAAATAATAGACCTACACAACCTGTACAAAACCTTGAAGTACAAACCTTCCCCACTTATGTAATAACTCCTACTCCATTTAATGGAGGGTTGTAAGTAAACCAAATGCTACCATGGTTATTCAAGAAGAAGAACAAATAGATAATCAAATAGTTCAAAGAGAAGAACAAATGGATAACCAATTAAATGAAGAAATAAACACCCATGTACAAGAAGAAACTCCTCCTCACACTTTTCACTCAGCAGAAACACCTCAGAAAATGAATCCTCCTCCTTATCCAGAAATGTTACTTGTGAAGAAATCTGAGAAACCCCTAGGACATAATCTAGAGACTGGACTTAGAAATATATGTGTGAAGATTCCCCTACTTCAGGCCATCAAGGATATACCTATTTATGCCAATATTGTAAGGGATATTTGCATTAAAAATCTGAGGAAGAGGAAGGAGCCTTATGTCATACAGGTGGTTGGACAGTTATCAGAGTTTATACTAGAAATTCCATCCAAATATAGTGATCCAGGAAACCCAGTGGTAACCATAGAAATTAACGGTGTTTCTTTTCCAAACACACTTATTGATTTAGGGGCAATAAGAAATTTTATGTCATTTCACACTATGAAAATGCTGCAACTAAATCACCTAAGACCAATACAAACTTTGTTTGAGCTCACAGAAAAATCAGTCATCACCCCAGCAGGAAGTATAGACGATATAACAGTTACCTTGGCTTCTTGGGAATACCCTATGGGTTTCTTAGTGATTCATACCAAATCCTCCAAACCATGACATCTAATAGTACTTGACCAACCTTGGTTGGCCACTGATGATGCATTTATTAGCTGTCGATTTGGAGAGATGACAATTTCCAATGGCATTCAAAGTTAAAAACTTATACTTTTTCCCCCTACCCAACCATCCACTAAATTTCCTCTCTAGTTGGAGAATCCCTATGGGGAGGAGGACTGTACTCATCCCTTGTTGACACTCGAATGGGTAAAAGGAGTTCAAGAGAAAACTGAAGAACAAATATTAAGCCTATTCTTGGCCGATTCAGAATGCATTGAATATCCTCAATCTTTTCCTGAATATACACATATCTTTAGCTCTGAATTCCAAGAAATTTAGCACCCCTCCACCTCTACAGTAGCCACTGTTTCAAAAATATATGAAGGGAAAGAATCAATTGTTCAAGTTGTTGAAATTAGTCCTGGAAAATCTTTGTATATCAATGCTAGCTTAGAAACAGAACAACAACAAAAGTTGATACAGATGACTCAAGGGAAATCTGGTGCTTTTGCATGGGATTACTCTGACATGAAAGGGATCCACTCAGACACTTGTATGCATCATATTTACACTAATGATCATATCAGACCTATTAGGAAACCCCAAAGAAGAAGGAATCCATCCTTGAAAGACATAGTGAAAGAAGAACTTCAGAAACTCCTGCAAGACAACTTCATCTACCCTATATCAGATAGCAAGTGGGTCTCCCCATTAGTTATTATCCCTAATAAAAATGGTAAAAGGAGGATTTGTGTGGACTTTCGAGAATTGAACAAGGCTACCTACAGAGATTACTTTCCTTTGCCTTTCATAGACCAAGTCTTGGAAACTTTGTCTAGGAAGAGGTATTTTTCTTTCTTGGATGGGTTTAGTGGTTACAATCAAATCCAAATTTCACTAGAAGACCAGGAAAAAACCACATTTGCCTGTCCATTGGGGACCTATGCCTATATGGTTCTTCCTTTTGGTTTATGTAATGCCCCTTCTACCTTTCAAAGGGTTGTCTTGGCCATTTTCTCTTATTTGACCCATGACTGTGTAGAAGTCAACATGGATGACTTCACAGTGTATGGGGATTATTTCTAACAGGCATTGGACAATTTGGAGAAAGTATTGGTTAGGTGTAAAGAAACCAACCTTTCCCTCAGTCATGAAAAGTATATAATGATGCTCACTGAAGGAATTGTTCTAGGTCACCACATCTCTGGTATTGGAATAAGAGTAGACCCTGCCAAGATTGACATTATTTCCCAAATAAAAATCCCTAACTCAAAGAAAGAAGTCATAAGTTTTTTAGGAAATAATCGTTACTATAGGAGGTTCATTCAAAATTTTACGAATCTAGCTGCCCCACTGTTCAAACTGTAAACAAAAGAGGCTGAATTTTGTTGGAATGAAAAATGTCAAATCTCCTTTGAAATTTTGAAAACAAAGCTATCAAGTTCCCTTATTTTGAGAGGACCAAACTGGTCTCTTCCTTTTCATATTTGCACATATGCCTCAAATACCGCTTTGGGGGTTGTCTTAGGACAAAGGGAAGGCCAAATTCCTTATGTTATATACTTTGTCAGCAAAAATATTTCACCTACTGAAGTAAATTACACTGTCACAGAAAAATAATTTTTGTCAGTAATACATGCCATTAACAAGTTTAGACACTACATAATAGGGTATGAATTATTTGTACATATCGGCCATTCAGCCATCATATTTTTAATGAACAAGCCTGTTACAAATGATAGAGTGACTAGATGTCTATTATTACTATAAGAATTCAATATCACCATCATTGATAGGCTTGGAAAAGATAATTTAGTCGTTGATTTCTTGTCTAGACTCATTCATGCAGGTGATAATACTCCAGTAGATGATGATTTTCCGGATGATAATCTATTTTCTATTTCTACTTACATTCCTTGGTATGCAAATGTAGCCAACTATCTTTAACAGGAAAGCTACCTCAGAATCTATCCTCCCGAGAGAAACGAATAATTGTCCAGCTAAGTGCCAATTACATGTGGCATGATGATTGCGTATACCAATCTGGGCCTGATTTGGTGATTAGAAGGTGTGTTCGGGAGGATAATATGTAGGATATTTTCAAATCCTATCATGATGGTCCGTGTGGAGGCCATTTTGTTGATAAAAGTACAACATACAAGATTCTACAGTCCGGCTACTATTGGCCAACTATTTTCAAAGATGCAAAGAAGTATGTGGCCAGTTGTGTTGATTGTCAAAGGATAGAAAAACCTACTGCAAACGATGAGATGCCCATCCAAGCTCAGGTAGTAATTGAACCTTTTGAAAAATGGTCTTTGGATTTTGTGGCACCCACTAACCCTATGTCTTAAAGGAAGAATTACATCTTGATCTGCACATATTATGCGACCAAATGGGTGGAAGCTAAAGCTTTATATTCTGCTAATGAACAATCTGTTGTAGACTTTCTCTTTGAAGAAATATTTACTTGTTTTGGTGTACCTCGAGAAATAGTCACTGACCAAAGAACCGAATTCACCTCCAATTTGGTCAAAGCTCTTACTGAATAGTACATAATCAAACATAGAAAATCTTCGCCTTATCGCCCTCAAGCAAATGGGCAGGTGGAATCAACTAACAAGGTGATAGAGGCTATTCTTACCAATACTATTCAACTTCATCACAAAGACTAGGTTGATAGGTTATATGAGGCCTTATGGGCCTATAGGACAACTTGGAGAAACAGAACAGGACATACACCTTATGAGTTGGTGTATGGTAAGAAGGTGCTACTTCCCATATAATTTCAAGTAAAAACCTTCAGGACTGCCATGCAATTAGGGATGGATCTGGATGAGGATAAAAAATAGAGGCTATTACATTTAATTGAGCTTGATGATATCAGACAAGATTCTCTTCAAAGGAGCCCCCGGGGGGCAGCTCAATTGGCAAGTGCCGTGATATAGCGTGTTATGTACAATGAGGTTCCAAGTTCAAATCCCCCCGACTTACCCGTGCCTGCGGAAGGGGCATACGTATGGCACCTGGAGGTTATAGTGGTAGTGGTCGGAATCGACCCCGTGTCACGCGAGTACGAGACCGGCCCAGTTGTCGATTCCGCCAGCATTAAAAAAAAAAAAAGATTCTCTTCAAAGGACCACCCTTATACAAAAACAAAGGACTAAATGGCATGACAAGTACATCAAAAATAAGTATTTTCAGTCAGGTGATTGGGCCCTCCTGTATGATAGTAGGTTCAAAAATTTTAAAGGTAAATTGTCTACTATATGGTTGGGACCCTATGAAGTTGATACAATTTATGACAATGGTTCAATGGTTCAATAAAGATAAAGAATATTGATGAGAATCAGACTCTCTTTGTTGTAAATGGGCATCGATTGAAGGTTTATCATAAGCCTCTATCCAAAGAGGATTTTGTCAAAAATGTTCTTCAGAATTCTGAAATGCAACTGGTAAGTAAGGGGGTTTCTCCTCCTGCTGACCCACCACAATAAGTTTGATTGAGTGAATTAATTTGGATATGTACATATTTGTTAATAGGTGTGTCATTAGATAGAACTTTTTTTTTTTCGATGTAACTAACAAAAACAAAAAGTTGGTTTTGTTCTCATGTAGATAAATGAGTAACGAGGACATCTACCAGATGCAGTTTTCTTTAAGTTTTTCAAACTCCTAAAAATTGAAAATATCGGCGAGCAAGAACTAGCCTGGGCTCAAGAAAAATCCATAGGACAATATATGGAGATTTCTTTAAGTTTTTCAGACTCCTAAAAATTGAAAATACCGGCGAGCACGAACTGGCTCGGGCTCGAGAAAAATCCATGGGACAGTATATAGAGTTTTCTTTAAGTTTTTCAAACTCTTTAAAATTGAAAACACCGACGAGAATTAACTAATCTAGGATCGATAAAAATACACAGAAAAGTAGTAGTTAGGATTATCATTTTTGTAATAAAAAGGAGGTTCCAACAGGAGTTGTGATCAGCCTGGTTCCAAAAGAGGAGGGTTTGAAATATCAACATATGGTTATCCAACTACAGAATACCTTCTTGTCATAGAACTTGGAGCCCAATCACCAAATTATTTTTCTTTATTTTGATACAAACTCAGAGTTCCTCCATCTAGTGTTGGTATCTGTCTCACCAACATGGTTTTTCAGTTGAATCAGATCACGGGTCCTCTTCCAGAACACCAAAAAACACTAGCTACTTCTACAAAGTGCAGCCTACAAATGTTTCAGTATACAAAGCACTACCACCAGGTACTATGTCAAATTCTCCTCGAGTACCAGAATACAATGTTTTCCTATGTTCTCATCCGGTACTATACCACATCTCTGTGTTCATCTGGTATTGATGGTCGCCTATGTGCTCATCCGGTACCAAAGGAGAAAGTTTGTGTTCATCTGGTACTGAACAACATTTATGCATTCATCTGGTACTGATGGTCGCCTCTGTGCTCATCCGATACCAAAGGAGGAGGTCTATGTTATTCCAATACTGAGCACAACTCTACGTTCATCCAGTACTTAGGTGATCTGATACTGGTAATAAGTTGTTGATAGCTCTTATCATATATTCAAGTTTTGTTTCTCGATTTAAGTGTTTTAAGTACTAAGACGTATAAACTCAACTTTTTTTCATTTTATTAAGAAATTAGACTAATTATGTATTAAACATATTGTTACTCTCGAATCATGACACACTCCCTACCACGAACTTTTGCAAATCCTCGTCTACATTTCCTTATGAAGAAAACGTTCCCATATGCCCGAAATGTTGAGAAGTACGAGGAAAATACCCACTACCCAGAATTGATGACCTTTTTTATCAACTAAAAGGAGCAAAGATATTTTCAAAGATAGACTTGAGATCATGATACCGCCAGGTAAGAATCAAGAAAGAAGACATCAATAATATAGCCTTTAGAACTAGGTATGAACATTATGAATTTTTAGTGGTTCCATTTGGGCTAACCAATGCACCATTTGTCTTTATGTGCTTGATGAATGGCATATTCAGAAATTATCTAAATAAGTTTTTCATTGTGTTCATGGATGATATACTTATCTATTCTAAATCTGAGGAAGAGCATGCACATCACTTCATGTTAGTACTGCAAGTACTAAAGGAACTTCAGTTTTATGCCAAGCTAAGCAAGTGTTATTTTTACCAAGAACATATCCATTATTTGGGGCACATTATTTCAAAAAAAGGCATAACAGTGGATCCAAATAAGATTCAAGCCATTAGAGGATGGCCAGAACCCAAGAATGTTTCAGAAGTCAGATATTTTATGGGATTAGTCAGATACTATAAGATATTTATAAAAGGAAATTCTAAAATTTATCATCCCATCACTTATTTACAAAAGAAGGAAATTAAATTTGAATGGACAACAAAGTGTGAAGACAATTTTAATTTGTAGAAGGAAATACTTACTAGTGCACCTATTTTAAAGATTGTTGACCCAAATGAGAATTTTTTGGTATGTACAGATGCCTACAAAGGATTGGGAGGACTCCTCACTAAAAATGGACATGTCATTAGTTATGAGTCTATAAATCTTAAAGAACATGAGAGGAATTATGCCACACATGATTTGGAGCTTGATTCCATAGTTCATGCATTGAATATGTGGAGGCATTATCTCATGGGAAAGAATTTTGAATTAAGGACAGACCATAGGTGGTTTGAAATATCTTTTTGAGCAACCAACTTTAAATTTTAGGC
>ML784678.1:1511454-1557723 GCA_009831015.1 Picea engelmannii
GATGAAGGGAAAGAAAGCTGGTAAAATGGGTTTTGTTTTGTGGTTAAGAAACATGTAAGAGCTTGATTGTTGATTGGTTCTGGGAATTGAGTGCTAGTCTAAGACCCATCCTTGTGGATTCATATCCTTGGCTCAAGTATGACCTATTGTTGAGACTTGGAACAACAATGTCTAAGTTTGGGTGGAACATCCTTGGTCTGCAGCCAGTTGGTGATTGGTTTTATTAAAGACAAGTGCTCTATGTCATGTGTTTCTCTGCTTGTATATTTATTTCCACTGTGTGTTAGTTATCATCTTTGAGATATGTATTTATAATGTTCCTTCTTGTTGGTTATTGTTGTGCATGGCATATGGTTCATTTCTTTTATGGTATCATGAATCTAGATTATTGCATGTGTTTCTTTCATGCTTCTTCATTAACTAATTGGTATCAAAATTTTGAAATCAGTCCAAGAAGTGCATTCTTGAAGTAGTGTGGCCCAGGCTACTCATGTTTGGGTATGTTACAAGTGGTATCAGAGCTATTGGTTTATAGCACCAATCCTTCAAGTTCCATCTACAGGACAACGGAAGTTGTTTGGAGGAGGTTTTTATTTTAAATGAAATTAATTTCTATGAACAACATCGGAGTGGAGATTTTTTGGTTTAAAAAATGTCTTCTAGCCTTGGAAACTATGCTCAGGAGATTCCTCATGGCCCTGGATTTTCATTGATCCCTCTCTTGCTCAATTTTCCCATCGGAATAAACAGATATGCCTTCCAAGAAGACAACACATAGTATCCATTTATTGGGCCTTTGCATGGATCCAGATTTGTTGATATGCGATGGGAATTATATTCTTTATCCCACATGCATTAGGGAAGGCTATCTTAACATGGTTTATAATCAAAATAATGCCCTTTATGACTTGTTTGTGAAAAGGAGAGCCACTAAACCTTGAAAAATTTGCACGTGATGTAACTTTTGCTACAAACCCCATGAGAAAAGCATGTTCACCAGACCAAAAATAACTTGGAGCGATGGAGGCAGGAAGGCAATCTAATCCAGTGCCTGGTGTAATAGTGGCCCAATGCCTGGTGGGCTGGACTAGAGTTGGTAGGGAGATGGATAGAATAATTATGTGGGGCGCCCAGTGGCCAGTGGCCCAATGGGCCAGACTAGAGTCGATTGGCATGAGTTTTATAGAATTTTTTTGGGCTAACCATTAGTCGATGGCCCGGTGGACTAGACTAGAGTTGGTGGGGAGCCAAATAGAAGACTTGCATGGGGCACCCGGTGGACCAGACCAAAGTTGGTTGGAGAGTGTTGTATGGAATATTACGTGGGGTAACCATTGGCCTAGTGGACCGGACCGGACCAACGTTGAATCGCGAGATATTGGATGGAGGTTTGAGCACAATGGGTCGATGCTCTAGTGGACCAAGACCAGAGCCATATAAAGGTGAGAGAAGAGAAGAAGTATTGAATTATTGATGGACCGGTGATTGATGCCACATGTGTTCCATGTCACTGCCATATCATCAGTCACGTCAGCATATTACCATGTAGACAAGATTGTCCTTTAGTTAAAAAAAAAAAAGTATGGAGACATTTTCTTATTTTAGCCATAACTTGACCATATTAATTCATATTGAGATGAAACTTCTGTTTTTTGTCTGCAATAAGGAGGGATACAAAATTTCTATAAAGGGTCATTGTCCATTTCTACTTGGATTTGTCAGAAATCACAAAATAGTTGTTTTTAAAGATATGGGTCCAGATCATTGGCATGGATTTAGATTAAGTTGAAATTCTTGGAGATAGTCGAGAAAGAAAACATACAAATAACCCATGAAGGAATTGAATAAAATATAAGGGTATTGGAATGGGGATGCTAAAATAAGCCAAAATCCACTATTCCAAGCCACTTTTTGAAGATTTTGGGGATTTTTGGATGAGGAAAAGTGATATTAGATCACAAAACTGAAAAATTTATTACTCGACCTTTTACATAGTCATCAAGATAGACAAATTTGTTTAGTGAAACTTTTCCAAAAGTTCCCAAATTGAGAGATAGCCACTTTTGCTAAAGATTCCAAGTCTGAAAAAAATGTAAAAAGAACAAAGTTGTGGATTCCATATTGGTGTAGAATCTCACATGAGAGATAGATGGAGAATATGAAATTTTTCGAGTGATGACTATTATGATTATTATTTGCACCCAATACAAAAAAATTCTTGGTTCCTTACATATTGTCTTTTGTAGTTGACAGAAGTTGGCCTTTCAATAAAAATTTCACCAGTGGAGAAAATGCACAAATGGGGTGAAAGTGGTTTTTTCAGGAAGCCACAACTTTCATCTCATAGATAAAATTGGGAATAAGAATAGTCATTGGAAATATGATTCAGAGGAGAATAACTTGGAATTATTAGAATTGGATAATTATGATATAATTCTTCATGAATTAAGTAGAAAAAATACATGTATCATTAATTGACAAAATCTCTATAATATGCATAATTCTAACAAAAATGGTTGCTTGTACATTTTGTAGAATTAGGGGATATAAACATATCATTTCAAGATAAGAATGCATATTTGGGACATGGAGGAAGGAGAGGGAGCCTTCAGTCGTGAGAGAGAATCCAAAGGTAAAAATATTAGTGTTGGTAATGCAGAGACAAATTCAAATGGACATGGGAGTAGAGTGGAACCAAAAACATTAATAGCAATTGTGAGAAGCTTGAAAATATAAGTACATAGTTACAAAGAAAACAATTAGAATATGATGAGAGAAAAATAAATAAATAAAAAACAAATTCTCAAATTATGCAAATCCTAAATCAGTTGTAGAGGCAAGCAAAGAATGGATCAGACTCAAGATAGAAGGAAGAAGAAGGAAATCATTAAAGAATAGATAACTACAAAAGATATAGTCATTCAAGAAGTGCTAGCAGAGCTCATAGACATCACTCACCTCCTTACTCAACAAGGAAATTTTGTGTGTGTGAAGACTCCATGAGTAGTCTAGAAGTGTCTCATGTTAGGCACCAAAGAAGAAGATGTGAATTGGAAAGTTTGCAAGGAGAGATGAGGAAGTTTAATCCATCATCCTTTGATGGTGAAAGAGAAAGAGAAGATGTTGTTGAAGCTTGGTTGCTTGGAATCAGGAAGTATTTTTCAATTTCGCAACTACTCATCTAACCTAGAAGCCAAAATTTCCACATACCATTTGCCTGGAAAATATGTTATGTGGTGGGTGTTGAGTCTCCATTTTGATACTTCTAATGTCCTATATTACCCTCTATCTGAGCCTATTTTACCTATGCTATGTGTATATAATTGATTGTTTCCTCCACAAATACACTTGATGATCTTGTCCATATGCATAGAGAGGTAACTTATGATTAAGGCATGATTTGTTTAGTTTTCTTGAGTTAATTTGATTAAATGCTTGATTATGTATGATCCTAATCACTTGACTCTTAAGCAACATTGATACAGTACCTCACTATTTTGGTACTACAAATATAGCGCGATCTAGTACTGCAACTATGGTGCGATCTGGTACCCGGTCTATTTTGGTACCAAGGCTCCACCTATTTTGGTACCAAGGTTCCACCTATTCCAGTACCCGCACAACATTTCATATGGTACCAACACACTCAACACCACATCTGGTACTAGTCGTTCATCTGTTTAGGTACTACCTTTGCACCTAATATGGTACTCATGGTTGCAACTATGTTCATCCGGTACCAAACCCCTGTTTCCAGAATTCATCTGTTGAATGAGTATGATGATGGAGATTCTAAGAAGTCAGTTGGATCGAAGTCTCTAAAGTAGTTTTTGAGATCACAATAGACTTCATCACTCATTCACTTCATGTCATGAGGATGAAGTCCATCCCCTGAGATTCTATATGAATTGCTAATTATAATATTTTAAAAACTATTTGATAATTATCCTTAGATCTTGATAGTAATGGCTCACCTTCTTTATAAGGGATGTTGCATAGGCAATAGAATAATATGGATGTAATGAAGCAAGTAGGAAGAACGAAATGATACATATTGCCATAATGTACAGCAGGATGAACTGCTGATTCAATTTACAAGTTGAATGAATACAAATGATTTGTTGTGCAATTCATGAGTATGAGTAGAACATTTTAGTATGTTATCTCTTTAGAGGTACCTTGTTGGTTCGACAAGGGCCCACTGCCCCAACCAAGGTAAACCTCCCTATACATGTTTTGTGTGATTGTGTGAGTGTGAACATTTAACAGTTGTGTGTTGTCAATGATTTCAAATACATTTTAAAGTTCAGTATAGAATCACTTGCTTCTGAATCAGTATGAGTAATTAGACATTGGACATAATAAATAGTTTCATTTCTAATTCTGCAGGTTAACATGTAATTAATAAGAGTCTGATGTGTGGAATTGTTAAGCAAGTGAATGTTATTTTAAGTTTGTAATTGTGGTGTTTTTAGTGGGTACAGGAACCATAGGAATTCATCTCTCACCTTCATGTTCAATATAATCAAGTCTCTCAATCATGTTGGTTGTTTCCTGTACTAAAAAAGGTTTGATTGAATAGAATTGAGTTATGATTGAATTTTGTCTAAGAGTGACTAAAATTTGATTGTTGATTATTGTTTTCCATTGCTACAGGGAACAAGATCTTAAGTTCATCTCTCCATTTCATAAGCCTAGAATGAACTGAATTGTCACCTAAGAAAGAGCCTTTTAATTGAGTGTTTGTTTGAGAAGTTTTGTTATCAGTTTTATCTTTTGAGTTTAAAGTCGTGTGAAGAATTCAGAAATTCTAGAAACAGAGTATTATGTTATTAATTATTTCTTGCTTGATCTAGATACAACAGACATAGGTAAGTTACATGTTCTCAACACATATAATGTAACAACTCTTTCGATCATGAATACCAGATTAACATATAAATGAGTGTAATATATTGAGAATATTTATACACCAACATTTTGGCATCATTGTCAGGGAGTTGTAAACGGTAATAGGTAGCATTTTGAATTTTTGATTGGTTTGATGAGTTTGGATTGGATTTAAGGACAATCTGAGGGCAGAGAGAATACGGTAAGATGAGAGGTAATAACTTGCGCATCCACTTTGGTGGGGTTGCTCCAAAGTCAGGTTGTCCTCTTACCTTTGATAATTAAATTTATTTTTTTTTAGTATTAGAATTTCTTTTATGAGTAGGTATAGGGATAATAAAGGTATATTTATTTCTTCAAAAAATTTAGAAAAATTCGAAAAACAAACAACAACAACCCCCCACACACACTAATTCATCTAAAATTCATGCAAGAAAAATTCTCAAAGGAGAATGCTCAAAGGAATCCATTGAAACAAAAGCCAAAGGCACTAAATTTGAAGTCATTGTTCAGATTGAAATCATAATACAACAAGAAAGAGGGGAAGCACTGGCGACCCCATCAGAAGGAGGAGCTGAAAAAGAAATAGAGGTAGTGATAGAGGAAGTTGCATCTGTTGTTGTGGAACCACATAAGGTATTAGAATAGTTAGATATACTAAACAACCCGGTGTTTGAACCATCACTTAGTGGAGAGACATCACCACCACCCTACAACCTATTCGGAGATATGGAAGAAGAGGAAGGAAATGCAGCGAATGAAACAGAGACATTTGGATTCCCAATACTAGACATCGCCAAAGACGTTGCTATGAAGAATATTTCATTGTCCTCGCTGCCTCATTTCCATGGTATGTCAACGAAATATCCCAAATCATTTTTTTTTGAATTTGATATACTATGTAGAAGTTATAATTACACTGATAATGCACAAAAATTAAAAATCTTTCTAGCTACACTAAAGATTCAACACTAAGGTGGTTTATGATCCTAGGAGAACACACTATCTTATCTTGGGATGGTATGAAGGAGACCTTCCTCCAGAAATATCAAGATTACTATAGACCTAGGGATGCTAGGAATGACATATTTAAAATGCAACAATCTGAGGAAGAAAGATTGGAATATTACTTAGAGAGGTTCCTATACAACTACCAAAAGACAAAGCAATTTTCCTTAGATACATCCACAGTTAGGACTATATTCCTAAAGGGTGTGAGGGATGACTGCATAGAAGTACTAAACCTCAAGAGTTCTGGATATGTGTACCAAAATCCATTTGCAGACATAGAAGAGTATTGTAAAAGATACTCCCATGGTCAAGCCAAAACAGGAAAAAGTGTAAGGGAGCCTACAAATAGAATTGTTAAACCCACGCCAGGAGGTATTACTAGGATTGAATTGGGGAATCTACTAGAAAAATTCAAAACAAACATCCTAAACACCATCATTTCCCAACTTGATACCATTAAAATTAAAAGGAAACAATAAGAAGAGAATGCGACTTTAGCAATTTTTTGTCCTCGGTGTAGGAGAAAACATCCTGAAAAGGAATGCCCCCCTAATGTTATCGAAATATTTGGCCTATGTAAAAAATATCACCCTACCAATGAGTGCCCTTCTTTACCTGGAATTAAAGATATTTTCAAGGGAGGGGGAGAGCCTCATGAAACATCTTATCCCCCTAAGAGGCCATGGAGACAACAATATCCCAATATGTTTGCAGACCCTACCACACAATATTCACAACAACAATGGGTACCTCCCATGTCTTATCCTCAATGGTCACCACAACAGCCACAAATCCAACCTTGACAACAAGAATGGAGAGGGCCTGCATATGGGAATGTTACCTTTCAGCTAGCAACCTTTCCCACCTACCCACAATACCCTTCCAATATTTATCAGTTTCTCCCAGGATTTAATTGTCTTGCTCTTCCTCCACCTCCACAGCTGCAGCAACAACTTGCATTGCCTATGAATCCAAATCTACAGCAACAAATGCAATCTGCACCAATTCCAAACCCTCCTCGGTCTACCCCTATTCATGCACAAACTATTCCTAATCCAAATAATAGACCTACACAACCTGTACAAAACCTTGAAGTACAAACCTTCCCCACTTATGTAATAACTCCTACTCCATTTAATGGAGGGTTGTAAGTAAACCAAATGCTACCATGGTTATTCAAGAAGAAGAACAAATAGATAATCAAATAGTTCAAAGAGAAGAACAAATGGATAACCAATTAAATGAAGAAATAAACACCCATGTACAAGAAGAAACTCCTCCTCACACTTTTCACTCAGCAGAAACACCTCAGAAAATGAATCCTCCTCCTTATCCAGAAATGTTACTTGTGAAGAAATCTGAGAAACCCCTAGGACATAATCTAGAGACTGGACTTAGAAATATATGTGTGAAGATTCCCCTACTTCAGGCCATCAAGGATATACCTATTTATGCCAATATTGTAAGGGATATTTGCATTAAAAATCTGAGGAAGAGGAAGGAGCCTTATGTCATACAGGTGGTTGGACAGTTATCAGAGTTTATACTAGAAATTCCATCCAAATATAGTGATCCAGGAAACCCAGTGGTAACCATAGAAATTAACGGTGTTTCTTTTCCAAACACACTTATTGATTTAGGGGCAATAAGAAATTTTATGTCATTTCACACTATGAAAATGCTGCAACTAAATCACCTAAGACCAATACAAACTTTGTTTGAGCTCACAGAAAAATCAGTCATCACCCCAGCAGGAAGTATAGACGATATAACAGTTACCTTGGCTTCTTGGGAATACCCTATGGGTTTCTTAGTGATTCATACCAAATCCTCCAAACCATGACATCTAATAGTACTTGACCAACCTTGGTTGGCCACTGATGATGCATTTATTAGCTGTCGATTTGGAGAGATGACAATTTCCAATGGCATTCAAAGTTAAAAACTTATACTTTTTCCCCCTACCCAACCATCCACTAAATTTCCTCTCTAGTTGGAGAATCCCTATGGGGAGGAGGACTGTACTCATCCCTTGTTGACACTCGAATGGGTAAAAGGAGTTCAAGAGAAAACTGAAGAACAAATATTAAGCCTATTCTTGGCCGATTCAGAATGCATTGAATATCCTCAATCTTTTCCTGAATATACACATATCTTTAGCTCTGAATTCCAAGAAATTTAGCACCCCTCCACCTCTACAGTAGCCACTGTTTCAAAAATATATGAAGGGAAAGAATCAATTGTTCAAGTTGTTGAAATTAGTCCTGGAAAATCTTTGTATATCAATGCTAGCTTAGAAACAGAACAACAACAAAAGTTGATACAGATGACTCAAGGGAAATCTGGTGCTTTTGCATGGGATTACTCTGACATGAAAGGGATCCACTCAGACACTTGTATGCATCATATTTACACTAATGATCATATCAGACCTATTAGGAAACCCCAAAGAAGAAGGAATCCATCCTTGAAAGACATAGTGAAAGAAGAACTTCAGAAACTCCTGCAAGACAACTTCATCTACCCTATATCAGATAGCAAGTGGGTCTCCCCATTAGTTATTATCCCTAATAAAAATGGTAAAAGGAGGATTTGTGTGGACTTTCGAGAATTGAACAAGGCTACCTACAGAGATTACTTTCCTTTGCCTTTCATAGACCAAGTCTTGGAAACTTTGTCTAGGAAGAGGTATTTTTCTTTCTTGGATGGGTTTAGTGGTTACAATCAAATCCAAATTTCACTAGAAGACCAGGAAAAAACCACATTTGCCTGTCCATTGGGGACCTATGCCTATATGGTTCTTCCTTTTGGTTTATGTAATGCCCCTTCTACCTTTCAAAGGGTTGTCTTGGCCATTTTCTCTTATTTGACCCATGACTGTGTAGAAGTCAACATGGATGACTTCACAGTGTATGGGGATTATTTCTAACAGGCATTGGACAATTTGGAGAAAGTATTGGTTAGGTGTAAAGAAACCAACCTTTCCCTCAGTCATGAAAAGTATATAATGATGCTCACTGAAGGAATTGTTCTAGGTCACCACATCTCTGGTATTGGAATAAGAGTAGACCCTGCCAAGATTGACATTATTTCCCAAATAAAAATCCCTAACTCAAAGAAAGAAGTCATAAGTTTTTTAGGAAATAATCGTTACTATAGGAGGTTCATTCAAAATTTTACGAATCTAGCTGCCCCACTGTTCAAACTGTAAACAAAAGAGGCTGAATTTTGTTGGAATGAAAAATGTCAAATCTCCTTTGAAATTTTGAAAACAAAGCTATCAAGTTCCCTTATTTTGAGAGGACCAAACTGGTCTCTTCCTTTTCATATTTGCACATATGCCTCAAATACCGCTTTGGGGGTTGTCTTAGGACAAAGGGAAGGCCAAATTCCTTATGTTATATACTTTGTCAGCAAAAATATTTCACCTACTGAAGTAAATTACACTGTCACAGAAAAATAATTTTTGTCAGTAATACATGCCATTAACAAGTTTAGACACTACATAATAGGGTATGAATTATTTGTACATATCGGCCATTCAGCCATCATATTTTTAATGAACAAGCCTGTTACAAATGATAGAGTGACTAGATGTCTATTATTACTATAAGAATTCAATATCACCATCATTGATAGGCTTGGAAAAGATAATTTAGTCGTTGATTTCTTGTCTAGACTCATTCATGCAGGTGATAATACTCCAGTAGATGATGATTTTCCGGATGATAATCTATTTTCTATTTCTACTTACATTCCTTGGTATGCAAATGTAGCCAACTATCTTTAACAGGAAAGCTACCTCAGAATCTATCCTCCCGAGAGAAACGAATAATTGTCCAGCTAAGTGCCAATTACATGTGGCATGATGATTGCGTATACCAATCTGGGCCTGATTTGGTGATTAGAAGGTGTGTTCGGGAGGATAATATGTAGGATATTTTCAAATCCTATCATGATGGTCCGTGTGGAGGCCATTTTGTTGATAAAAGTACAACATACAAGATTCTACAGTCCGGCTACTATTGGCCAACTATTTTCAAAGATGCAAAGAAGTATGTGGCCAGTTGTGTTGATTGTCAAAGGATAGAAAAACCTACTGCAAACGATGAGATGCCCATCCAAGCTCAGGTAGTAATTGAACCTTTTGAAAAATGGTCTTTGGATTTTGTGGCACCCACTAACCCTATGTCTTAAAGGAAGAATTACATCTTGATCTGCACATATTATGCGACCAAATGGGTGGAAGCTAAAGCTTTATATTCTGCTAATGAACAATCTGTTGTAGACTTTCTCTTTGAAGAAATATTTACTTGTTTTGGTGTACCTCGAGAAATAGTCACTGACCAAAGAACCGAATTCACCTCCAATTTGGTCAAAGCTCTTACTGAATAGTACATAATCAAACATAGAAAATCTTCGCCTTATCGCCCTCAAGCAAATGGGCAGGTGGAATCAACTAACAAGGTGATAGAGGCTATTCTTACCAATACTATTCAACTTCATCACAAAGACTAGGTTGATAGGTTATATGAGGCCTTATGGGCCTATAGGACAACTTGGAGAAACAGAACAGGACATACACCTTATGAGTTGGTGTATGGTAAGAAGGTGCTACTTCCCATATAATTTCAAGTAAAAACCTTCAGGACTGCCATGCAATTAGGGATGGATCTGGATGAGGATAAAAAATAGAGGCTATTACATTTAATTGAGCTTGATGATATCAGACAAGATTCTCTTCAAAGGAGCCCCCGGGGGGCAGCTCAATTGGCAAGTGCCGTGATATAGCGTGTTATGTACAATGAGGTTCCAAGTTCAAATCCCCCCGACTTACCCGTGCCTGCGGAAGGGGCATACGTATGGCACCTGGAGGTTATAGTGGTAGTGGTCGGAATCGACCCCGTGTCACGCGAGTACGAGACCGGCCCAGTTGTCGATTCCGCCAGCATTAAAAAAAAAAAAAGATTCTCTTCAAAGGACCACCCTTATACAAAAACAAAGGACTAAATGGCATGACAAGTACATCAAAAATAAGTATTTTCAGTCAGGTGATTGGGCCCTCCTGTATGATAGTAGGTTCAAAAATTTTAAAGGTAAATTGTCTACTATATGGTTGGGACCCTATGAAGTTGATACAATTTATGACAATGGTTCAATGGTTCAATAAAGATAAAGAATATTGATGAGAATCAGACTCTCTTTGTTGTAAATGGGCATCGATTGAAGGTTTATCATAAGCCTCTATCCAAAGAGGATTTTGTCAAAAATGTTCTTCAGAATTCTGAAATGCAACTGGTAAGTAAGGGGGTTTCTCCTCCTGCTGACCCACCACAATAAGTTTGATTGAGTGAATTAATTTGGATATGTACATATTTGTTAATAGGTGTGTCATTAGATAGAACTTTTTTTTTTTCGATGTAACTAACAAAAACAAAAAGTTGGTTTTGTTCTCATGTAGATAAATGAGTAACGAGGACATCTACCAGATGCAGTTTTCTTTAAGTTTTTCAAACTCCTAAAAATTGAAAATATCGGCGAGCAAGAACTAGCCTGGGCTCAAGAAAAATCCATAGGACAATATATGGAGATTTCTTTAAGTTTTTCAGACTCCTAAAAATTGAAAATACCGGCGAGCACGAACTGGCTCGGGCTCGAGAAAAATCCATGGGACAGTATATAGAGTTTTCTTTAAGTTTTTCAAACTCTTTAAAATTGAAAACACCGACGAGAATTAACTAATCTAGGATCGATAAAAATACACAGAAAAGTAGTAGTTAGGATTATCATTTTTGTAATAAAAAGGAGGTTCCAACAGGAGTTGTGATCAGCCTGGTTCCAAAAGAGGAGGGTTTGAAATATCAACATATGGTTATCCAACTACAGAATACCTTCTTGTCATAGAACTTGGAGCCCAATCACCAAATTATTTTTCTTTATTTTGATACAAACTCAGAGTTCCTCCATCTAGTGTTGGTATCTGTCTCACCAACATGGTTTTTCAGTTGAATCAGATCACGGGTCCTCTTCCAGAACACCAAAAAACACTAGCTACTTCTACAAAGTGCAGCCTACAAATGTTTCAGTATACAAAGCACTACCACCAGGTACTATGTCAAATTCTCCTCGAGTACCAGAATACAATGTTTTCCTATGTTCTCATCCGGTACTATACCACATCTCTGTGTTCATCTGGTATTGATGGTCGCCTATGTGCTCATCCGGTACCAAAGGAGAAAGTTTGTGTTCATCTGGTACTGAACAACATTTATGCATTCATCTGGTACTGATGGTCGCCTCTGTGCTCATCCGATACCAAAGGAGGAGGTCTATGTTATTCCAATACTGAGCACAACTCTACGTTCATCCAGTACTTAGGTGATCTGATACTGGTAATAAGTTGTTGATAGCTCTTATCATATATTCAAGTTTTGTTTCTCGATTTAAGTGTTTTAAGTACTAAGACGTATAAACTCAACTTTTTTTCATTTTATTAAGAAATTAGACTAATTATGTATTAAACATATTGTTACTCTCGAATCATGACACACTCCCTACCACGAACTTTTGCAAATCCTCGTCTACATTTCCTTATGAAGAAAACGTTCCCATATGCCCGAAATGTTGAGAAGTACGAGGAAAATACCCACTACCCAGAATTGATGACCTTTTTTATCAACTAAAAGGAGCAAAGATATTTTCAAAGATAGACTTGAGATCATGATACCGCCAGGTAAGAATCAAGAAAGAAGACATCAATAATATAGCCTTTAGAACTAGGTATGAACATTATGAATTTTTAGTGGTTCCATTTGGGCTAACCAATGCACCATTTGTCTTTATGTGCTTGATGAATGGCATATTCAGAAATTATCTAAATAAGTTTTTCATTGTGTTCATGGATGATATACTTATCTATTCTAAATCTGAGGAAGAGCATGCACATCACTTCATGTTAGTACTGCAAGTACTAAAGGAACTTCAGTTTTATGCCAAGCTAAGCAAGTGTTATTTTTACCAAGAACATATCCATTATTTGGGGCACATTATTTCAAAAAAAGGCATAACAGTGGATCCAAATAAGATTCAAGCCATTAGAGGATGGCCAGAACCCAAGAATGTTTCAGAAGTCAGATATTTTATGGGATTAGTCAGATACTATAAGATATTTATAAAAGGAAATTCTAAAATTTATCATCCCATCACTTATTTACAAAAGAAGGAAATTAAATTTGAATGGACAACAAAGTGTGAAGACAATTTTAATTTGTAGAAGGAAATACTTACTAGTGCACCTATTTTAAAGATTGTTGACCCAAATGAGAATTTTTTGGTATGTACAGATGCCTACAAAGGATTGGGAGGACTCCTCACTAAAAATGGACATGTCATTAGTTATGAGTCTATAAATCTTAAAGAACATGAGAGGAATTATGCCACACATGATTTGGAGCTTGATTCCATAGTTCATGCATTGAATATGTGGAGGCATTATCTCATGGGAAAGAATTTTGAATTAAGGACAGACCATAGGTGGTTTGAAATATCTTTTTGAGCAACCAACTTTAAATTTTAGGCAGACCAGATGGATGGACTTTTTAAGTGAGTATGAATTTGAAATCAAGTATATAAAAGGAAATGAAAATAAAGGTGTTGATTCACTCATCAAAAGAGTACATCTCATGCATTCTATAGTCATAAGTATGCATCAGTTATATTTAGAGAGAAAAATTTTAAATATCATTGTTACAGACCAGCATTACCTACAAGTAAAAGAAGGTTTATAGTAGGAAAATGTACAATAGGAAATTAAAGAGTATGAGATGAAGGAAGATGGATTACTTATGCATAAAAATAAAATTTATGTTCCTGGTTTCGGAGAACTTAGGAATTCGATGTTAAAAGAAATGCATAATGTTCCATATGCCAAACATCATGGTTACCAGAAAAAAAAAAATTAAAAAAAAAAAATAAATAAATAAATTGTAGCAGTAAGAGGAAATTATTTTGTCTTGGGATGAATAAGGATGTTGTTGATTACATTGCTATATGCATGGAATGTCAAAGAGTGAAATTCAAGCATAGAAACCCAGTGGGTTTGCTACATTTGTTACCAATTCCATAGAGGAAATAGGAAGTGGTAACCATTGATTTTATTACTGAGTTGCTCAGGACAACAAGGAAACATGATTCAATAATAGTAGTTATGGATATATTGAAAAAGGCTTCTCATTTTGTTCCTGTAAAAATGACTCATACATCAGCTAATATTGCATAAATTTACATGAGGGATATTTCTAGGTTGCATGGAATACATAAGGAAATTTTCTCAGAGAGAGATACAAAGTTTACTTCAAATTTATAGAGGGGATTATTTAAAGGATTTGGTACAAATCTAAACTTTAGAGAATCATACCATCCACAGTCACATGGGAATATAGACAAAGTCAACCAAGTAATTGAAGACATGTTAAGAATGTATGTGATAGATAAGTCATCTAAGTGGTAAGATTACTTGCATTTGGTTGAGTTTCTCTATAATAATGGGTATGAAAATTCATTTAATATGAACCTATGTGAAGCTTTGTATGGTAGAAAATGCAATAATCTAGTGAGTTGGGACAACCTAGCAAACATAGTAGTACTTGGACTAGAATTACTCAAGGATATGGAATACCAAATGGTTAAAATTTAGCAAAATTTGAAACCAACAAAAGATAGGCGAAAGAGTTATGCAGATAAGAAAAATATTGTTAGATTGTATTCACTTTTATAGAGAAATTAGGTTTACTAGTATATTTATATCTTCTTTCACATTATCATTTATATCATGTACTGAAAATAAGAGCACCAGTAACAAGCATAAGAAAACACAAGATTTTATCCTGGGAAAACCCCAAATGAGGGAAAAACCTAACCAACCTTTCTTAGAGAGATTTTTTCCAAAAAATTCCAACCATGTCCCAACAGATAAACCCTAGCACAATGGATAGATAAATATGCAACCATAAATACCACCCCAACTATAGCAACAACACCATACAAGAGTAGCGCACCTCTACTAAGGGTAGCACAGAAGAGAGAGTTACCACAAAGACTAAACAATAAGAATCTGTTGCTATTGTAGTTGTTGCGTCACCTTCCTCATACTTGCACCTTCCTTTTTTGTGGATGAGAGAGTGTGACTGTGTGTCTGAAATGAGCCAAGGCACCTTGTATTTATAGTCTTCTTGTCCTCCTTACTGAGTTGACTTCTCCTCTGAAATGGTGTCACTTCATTTATTATTTATCCTTTTGGGTCGACTTCTCTTCTGGGGTATTTCCACTTTTTTTTAATGGTTCTCTTGCTTCTAGAATACTCTTCTCATCTAAGAAAGGTCATCTAGGAGGGAAAGTACCTCCCGCAACTACCAAACATCAACACTCCCTTTTAGCTAGGGAGGTATCTTTCACGATGTATTCTTCTGGTATTCCACAGACTACTCGGCAATCAAATAATAGCATACATATACTACCATACCATCGGTAGCTCAAATCATCCATCACGGTATCTAGGACTATGTTTCAATCATCGAGTAGCACACACCTCGCCAAATTCTCCATTAATACACAACTATTGTCGTAATACAATAGTACACAACTACTGCCATAGTCCTCCTTACTATGTTGTGATGTTCCTTCTTCTTTTCTTGTAGTCTTATTCACACCCATCCACTTCACATGGTATGGGAAAGACTTCCTCCATAGCACCAATCACACCTAGCCACTTATCATGGCTTAGTAAAGGCTATCCCATGGTTCAAGACCATGATCCAAGTCTTATTCTCACCTAGCCACTTCACATGGCATAGGAAAGACTTTCCACAAGTCTTATTCACACCTATCCACCTCGCGTGGCATAGGAAATACTTGTATTGGGATGTGATGTTTCTCCTTTCCCAGTAGTCTTATTTGCACCTATCCACCTCACATGGTGTAGGAAATACTACGACCATAGCCCCAATCACACCTATCCACTTCACATGGCTTAGGAAAGGCTACGCCATGATCCCAATCACACCTAGCCACTTCACATGGCATAGGAAATACCATGCTACAAGTCCCAATCACACCTAGCCACTTTGCATGGTGTAGGAAATACTTGTAATAGGATACTAATTAATCCCTTGGTCGCTTCTCATGACTGATCTAGGAAAACCTTGGCCAAAGGGAGAGTCCCTTGTAGGAGAAACATCAAGCCTCCCTCTCAACGAGGGTGGATATTCTCCATCATGCCAAGCTTGTCTCTAAAGTACTCATAATTCACTCTAGAAAGAGGCTTGGTGAGAATTTTCGTTGTCTTATCATCAGTGGATATGTAACGGAGCTCCACAACTCCTCTATGGACCATGTCTCAGATGTAGTGGTATTTTATCTCTATATTCTTTGACTTTTCATGAAACAAGGGATTCTCTGACAACGTCATACAACTTTGATTGTCACAATGTATCAAAGTTGGCTCCAAATCTAGATCAAATAACCATGAAAGAAACTTCAGGAGCCACACTACTTCATGGCTTGCAACATTGGTTGCAATATACTCTTCCTTTCTTGCACTAAGTGCCACTGGCATCTGCTTCCTTCTCAACCATGATATCACGCCTGATCCCAAACTGAAGAAACACCCTGAGGTTCTTTTCCGGTCCACTACACTCCCTACCCAATCAGAGTTTGTATAACCTAATAGCTTCATTTCTCCATCTGAGACATATCTCAATCCATATCCAATCATACCATGTAAGTACTTCAACACATGTTTCATTGTTATCCAATGTACATGTTTAGGTTCAACCATGTACTGAATCAGAGCATTCACTGCAAAACATATGTCTGGCCTGGTGTTAACCAGGTACATCAAGGATCTGATCAATCATATGTACATCGTGGGATCCACCAAATTTGAATATGAATCACTCAAGAGATTCATATTTTTCATCATAGGAGTGGCCATGGACTTGTAGTCCATCATCCTGAATCTCTGCAGGATCTAAATAGTATATTTTCCTTGGCTAAGGAAAATATCACCTAGCCTTTGCCACACCTCCAATACCAAGAAATAGTGCATCAGACCTATATCCTTCATCTCTAAATCTAAGGTGAGCTCCCTCTTGCACCCAACTATGAGCTTATCATCTCCTATTAGAAACAGGTCATCAACATACAGTACCAAGATCAACAGGAAACCATTCTCAACCTTGTAGTAAAGTTTGGGATTTACATCACTCTTGGTAAACCCCAAGATCATCGGATAGATGTCTATTCTGGCATAGCATGCCTTGGGTTCCCACTTGATCATGTACAAAGCCTTCCTCAATTTGCACAGATGGAACTCCTTCCCATGGATTACAAATCCTTGTGGCTGCTCTATGTACACTTCTTATTCAATTACACCATTCAACAACGTTGTATTGACATGCATCTAGTGAAATTTCCATCCCATCATGGAATAAACTGCAATAATTGATTTCATGGAAGTGTACTTTTCTACCGAAGCAAAGGTCTCATCATAATCTTCTCCCTCTTTATGGGAGAATCCTCTAGCCACAAATATCACTTTGTACTTCTCTATGTTGTCATCTACAACATGCTTGATCTTGTATATCCACTTGGAAGTCACCATTGACTTCCCTTCTAGTCTTGAGATCACTTCCCACACATCATTCTTCATGATGGACTGATACTCCTTGATGCAAGAGCATCGCTCCACCTTAGCAAACGCACCAGCACACAAACGTGCAATGGAGAAAGGGAGAGGCATTAAACCTCCCATTTTTTTTTAATTTGAAATAATCCGATACGGATTTTTGTGTTTTAAGGTTGTAAATGTTAGGTCATGCCTTTGTATAGGTAGTGGTTGGATTTCGTTTAAAAGGTTGCTTGTAGCAGGCCTAGATCGTGGTCAGGTCTAGGTAAACATTTATGAAAACTTCAATGTAATAGATGAGGTTAGGTGAGAGAGGACGAGCTCGTTGAGCCCCTCTTTTGTAAGGAGATCTTGTATCAGATTTCATAAGGCAGATAGGTAGAGAATGATAGAGACATATGGGTAGAGATGCCTGAGGAGGTAGAATAGTTCTGAGAGAGAGAGCTTGAGAGAACTAGGACTCTGTTGCAGTCCAGTTTTGTAAACATCTGTATAGACACACAGAGATAATAGAAAAGTAGTTTTTCCTGCATATTGAGTGTTTATGTGTTTCATGAATGAATGTTGTAGATATGTGATAAGCTTTATTTACAGTAGAAGATAGATTTTATTTATCTTCATTGAGTCTCGTAATATCCTTATGGATTCTTTAGGATGTGTAAGGAGTGCACAAAAGAAAATCAGAGGTTTTGTATCTAGCACAAGGAGTGTGCATCTGAACTTTGTGGAGTCATAAAATAACATTCCAGGAGGGAGAACCAGAGTGATCAAAATCTCAAGAGGAACCTCAAGGTTACTGAATACCTTAGAGGGGGGACTATGTGAACGAAGCAAAAAGAAACAGAGTAACTGAGAACTCTGTCGAAGATCTGCCAAGTGGGCATTGAGTTGGTGCAAGTGTGCACAAAATAAATCTATGTCAAGTTCGGGAGAAATAGAGTTATTTAATACTCTGTGAGGAGAAGCTCTGCAAGGAGTGCATTGAGCAAAAGGACACCAAGAGGGAGAGAAGTATTTCTTGTTCAATAAATCCTTCGGATATGAGTTTGACAAAATCCCGAGAATGAAAGGTGTGTGTGGGGGATCAAAACCTTCGAGGAGTTAAAGATCATAAGCAATAACGCAGAGGTTACGAAAGAGTCGAACTTATTATAAGTATGAAATATCAAAGGAGGGATAACACTACAAGACCGAAGCATGGCCAAGAGTTGGTTCTACGAGAAGAAGTTTAAAGGCCAAGACCTTTCGAACATTGACAAAATCTTCTAAGTCAAGATAAGGTGGAATCTCAGGAGGAGGAGCGATAGCAATCGTCTAATCAGTTGTGGAGAGGAACATGAATCGTTAGATCTATGTCCAGGTAGAGGAGAAATGAGCACAGGGGAAATAGATCTCAGTCGTCAGATCTGAGCGTGTGGATCAACAACCATTGGATCTAGAGTAATGTGTACAGGTTTTAACTCTTTGGAGTGCATAGGAGAGAGGGTTTTGCAAAATTTTGAAATCCCTACATCATTATAACCATCCATCGGAAAGGACGCATGGAAAGAGATCAAAATTTCCCTAACTCGCGATTCAAATAAGTCAAAGGACAAATTCGTGAAACTCGCGAAATGCGAAATCGCAAAAATATCCCAGTCGTTGATTGAGGAGAGATCTAGACCATTGATTGTCCAGGGAGAATTTTGGCATTTCGGGGATCAGTAAAATGGAGTTGAAAAGTATTTTGACTTTGCAATACGAGAAATACCAACGATCTATGGACCGTTAGATCCATAGGAGTGCGAACCGTCAGGTTTGGATGCCCTGAAATATCGAAATTTCAGAAGTCGGGGATGTGAAGGAAGTTGTGACTTGGAAGCCGCAAGTCATGAAATCCCAATTTGTGAAAGGAGAATATGGACTGTTGGATCTAGAAGGGATACATCTCAATGGGACAGGAGATCCATAAGGAGACAGAGGTTGGAGAGTTGAAACAACCGAAGCCCGAAGAGCCAAAGAGTCGATAGTCGTCGATCTGCAAGGGGACACTTGTCGCCAGATCACAAGCTCCGAGGAAAGTTAAGCTGGAGATTCAGTTTTGAGATCTGAAATAGCCGAAGACCGAAGCACCGAAGAGTCGAAGCGTCTGGGAGCTGAAGAGTCGAAGCATTGAGGAACTGAAGAGCCGAAGCACCAAAGGCCAAAGAGATTATGATTCGTCATATCACCCGAAGTGAATCTTAGCCATCAGACTAGGAGAGGAGACATGGCAGAAATTTGTGAACCCCGGGTAAAGTTCCAGGGCAATTCATAGCTGTCGGATTTAAGAGGACACATGGTAGGATTCCGCGTATTTGGGGAGAAGGAAAAGGGTTGATATTTGAGACCTCAGAATCCTAGATTCCAAAGAGGATCTCGACCATTGATCGAGAGGAGGATTCTAGGACTGTTGATCTGGTCGAGGAGGTCAAGGATCCGAAGCGAGAGAACAGTTGTTGATTGGGGATATACATGTCAGTAGATATTCCACTCTAGGAGATGCCCAGTCAGTAGAGGCGAGAACTTGAGAATTGAGATTACTAAAGGTCAGACTCACGGAGGAGATCTTGGTCGTACATTCAAGGGGATAGGTGGCAACAGATATTCCACTCCAGAATATTTTCACGCAGAGGAGAGTGGAGTTTGAGAATTGAAACTCCCAAAGGCTGGAAAGGCGGAGTCAATAGCAGTCGTTGATTCGAATAGGACTACATGTCAGCAGATCATAGATATCTATGGAGACGCGTGGAAGGAGGAAAGAAGATTGGAATGGAGATTGATAATAGTCGTCAATCACAGACAACACCAAAGGATCATGAGATCGAAGATCGAGAAGGATTGTGGGGCCAGGACATGCTTGGATGATAATAATCCTTGAGCGGGCCACAATTTCAACCACGATTTTGGAAGGGAGATACATGGCAGCCCGCACCCGCAATCGTGCATTAGCACAAGGGCACAACCCAGGGCCGTATGAAGGAAGGGGCTAGTAAAGAGGAGCTAGCACCCGTGAACTGAAGAGAGATGGAACACGCAGAAAGATTGTGCGGGTATCACAGGACTTGCATCAAAGGAAGAAAATGGGTTTGTGTATAATTTATGGGTTCATTCAGGAGCCCGCAGAGTCAATCTGACTCAACACTTGGAATGATCCAGAGACCGGAAGGTCGCAGAACCCCGAAGGGGAGGGGGGTTTCATCAGGTGGTATTAGAGAACAGAATTGATTTATGTAGGCAACAGAGGTAATCAGAAGACCGAGCCTTTCTTACAGACAACAGAAAAAGGAGAGACAATGAAAGGAGATGACATGATAACATCAGGTGGTATCGTAAACAGGATTTTTCCTGTAGATAATGGGTGAAAGGAGGGTAGAGTACTAATGCTCTATGAGAAGGTTGTTGCATGGATGCAGCAACAAAAATTTAAACAATAGGTGAGATGTGGGAGAATATGGAGATGATCGCAGATGTAGAGTAATCCATAGACTTGCCATGAAGGTAGGTAAAAGGTGGAAATGGATACTAAAGGCCATGAGCATGGTCGGAGAGGAGACCAACAGAAGAAGAACAATCCAGATATGGATCTGGAGTTCAATGATATAAGATCCAGAATGGAGAAGCTCTCATTTAAAATGCAGAAGGATGCAAGAGCACATTGGGTGTATGAATGGCCCATGAAGAAGAGAGTGAAATGGCCAGTAAAGGAATTGTTGGCTAGAGGACAGTGAAGGATGATGAGAAGGTGGTTGAGACATACTAAAAAACTCAGTGACACAGAGGAGAATTCTGATTATTGGAGGGATAAAAATATTCCTACCAAACAGCCAAGTAGAGGCCAATGCACATGATGAAAGTGCAACAGAAAAAGAAAGGTAGCCAGCAAAAACTATCAAAGAGGAAGAAATGGAGCATACATTGATGTCTACCCCAGCAGAAGGAGAAGATCATTCAGTTGAATTGCTCAAAATTTTCATTCAGGAAGCCAAACAGGAGATGATTGTAGCATTGGAGCTTATAGAAGAAGAGGAAGCAAACAGCATGGACTTTCTTGATCTGTATGCAAAACTGGAAGCCCTAGAGAGAAGGGTAATGGTGAAAATCTTGCACATCCAACAGGTCAAGTTGGAGACAAATAGAGGAGCGTACTAGCCAGAGGAACAGTTGAAAGGAGTTGGAAACATGCCAACACAAGAAGAAGTCGAGCAACAACTTAGCTATGAGACTATATGATTGGAATCTGCAGTAGAGTGGTAACTCAATGCCACAAGGAGAGATAAAGACAACATGGGAGATCGAGTATATCTTCCCACTGATAAGAAGGAAGAGTTGCAGTAGAGAATACTGCATAAGAAGAGCCAGCCACTAGAGAAGATAGACAGAGTAATAGAAGAGATCAGGAATCAAATCTTGAGGTCAGCAGAAGCAGTCAGCAAAGGAGAGTTGAACAGAAGAGAGCCTTCCATAGCAGTAGGGAAGAATCAGAAGAAGAAAAAGAAGCAACAGTAGTAGCATAGCTGGAGAGGAGTAACAGGACAACTCTAGAAGAGAATTTGGGATCCAGGTGGATTTCAACACTAGAGAAGAGGAGCTCATGAGCATGAGCTCATGAGCATGAGCTCATGTTTTTCCTAGCAGAGGAGTGATGCAGCCCCCCTCCCCTTCGGAGTTCTGCGACCTCCCGGTCTTTGGATTGTTCCAAGTGTCAAGTTTGATTGACTCTGTGGGCTCCTGAATGAACCCAGAAATTATACAAAGACCCCTTTTCTTCCTTTGGCACAGGTCCTATGATACCCTCACCTTATGTCTGCGCATTCCAATGCTCTTCATTTCACGAGCGCTAGCTCCTCTTTACTAGCCCCTTCCTTCATACGACCCTGGGTTGTGCCCTTGTGCTAATGCACGATTGCGGGCATGGGAAAGAGTGTTTTTAGACCAACCTGCTTTTTTCCCCACAATCCTCCTCCAGCTACCACGTAACTCCCTTCCAAAACTGTGGTTGAAATTGTGGCCCACTTAAGTATTATTATCGTCCGAGCATGTCTTGGCCCCACAATCCTTCTCGATCGTCGATCTCATGATCCTTTGGCACTGTTTGTGATCGACGGCTATTATCGATCTTCATTCCTCTCTTCTTTCCTCCTTCCACGCATCTCCACAAATCTCTATGATTTGTCGACACGTAGTCCTATTTGAATCAATGGTTGTTGTTGACTCCGCCTTTTCAGCCTCTGGGATTTTCAATTCTCAAACTCCACTCTCTTCTGTGTGACAATATTTCGGAGTGGAAGATCTGTTGCCACTTATCCCCTTGAATCTACAGTCAGGATCTCCTCCATGAGTCCAGCCTTCGGGAATCTCAATTCTCAAATTCTCACCTCTACTGACTGAGCATCTTCCGGAGTGGGAGATCTATTGACACGTATATCCCCAATCAACGACTATGCTCTTGCTTCAAGTTCTTAACCTCCTCAACTAGATCAATGGTCTGAGAATCCTCCTCTCGATCAATGGTCGAGATCCTCTTCGGACTCTAGGATTATGATCTCTCAAATCTCAACCCTTTTCCTTCTCCCCAAATACGCGGAATCCTTCCATGTGTCCTCTTAAATCCGACGGCTATGAATCTCCCCGAAACTTTACCTAGGATTCACAATTTTTTGCCACATCTCTTCTCCTGGTCTGATGGCTCAGATTCACTTCAGTTCATCTGACAAATCAGAATCTCTCTAGCCTTTGGCACTTTGTCTCTTCAATTTCCTGGCACTTCAACTCTTCATCACTTCGAGATTCGCCTATTTCAGTTCTCAAAACTGAAACTCTAGCGTAAATTTCCCCGAAGCTCAATATCTGGTGACAAGTGTCCCCTCGTATATCGACGGCTCTCGACTCTTCGGCTCTTCATCTCTTTGGGCTTCATATGTTTCAACTCTCCAACCTCCACTTCCTTCTATATCTCCTGGCCCGTTGACATGTATCCCTTCTAGATCCAACAGTCCATATTCTCCTTTCACGAATCGGGATTTTGCAACTTGTGGCTTTTAAGTCACAACTTCCTTCACATCCCCAAGTTTTGAAATTTTGATATTTCAGGGCGTCCAAATCTAACTGTTCATGCTCCTCTGGATCTAACAGTCTAGATCTTGTCAATATTTCTCATATCGTGAAGTTGAAATACTTTTCACCTCCGTTCTCTCGATCCCCAAAATGTCGAAATTCTCCCTAGACAATCAATGGTCCAGATCTCTCCTCAATCAACGGCTGGGATCTTTTCACTTTTCGCAAGTTTCACGAAGGTTCCCTTGAATTAGAGTCAACCATGACAACATCCCTTGGAACATCCTTCTCCTCTCTGTCCTCATATAAGTGAGACTCCCTAGATATTCTAAAGGCTTAATCTTCATCAAATGTCACATCCCAACTTATCTCAATCTGTCTCTGAATGGGAACATATATTTTGTAAGATTTCTAAGTCTCATTGTATCCAACGAATATGCCCTTTCTTCCTAAAGGGTACATATTCATTCTCTTCTCCTTCAGAACATGCATATACATTGGACAACCAAATATCCTCAAGTGACTGACTCCTGGTTTATTTCCAGTGAATACCTCTTCAGGTGTCTTGTTCCCCAATATCTTGTGAGAAATTCTATTTTGAAAAAACATGGTTGTACTGGATGCTTCTTCCCATACGTTCATGGGTAGGTTATGTTCATGGATCATCACTTTGGTAGCTTCCACAATAGATATGTTCTTCCTTTCTGCAAACCCATTCTTCTAGGGATTGTAGGGAGTTTCCATCTCCCTCTCAATCTCATATTCTCTGCAAAATTCCTTGAACTCATTTGAGGTGTACTCACCCCCATTATCAGATCTCAAGATTTTAATATTTATTCCAAATAAGTTCTCAACCAAAGCCTTGAATTCTTGAAAATTACTGAAGACTTCATCTTTCTCTTTCAAGAAGTATATCCATGTTTTTCATGAGTAGTCATCTATGAAAATGACATAGTATACAAAATTTCCTAGGGAGGGAACCGTCATCTGTTCTCATACATCTAAATGTATGATGTTTAAGATCCCTTGGGATCTACTATCACTGTTTTCGAAACTTTTCTTGGCATTATTTCCAAGTGCGCATCCTTTGAAAACCTCATCATGTGCTACTTGCATGTCTGGTAGACCTATAAACATCTTACTCAATATCAATAGTGTTATGTATTTTAGGTGAGCAAGTCTTTGGTACCATAGCTCACTATGGCTAACATAATTATGTACAAGGGCTTGTTATTTTTATCCATTAAATTTACGTAGTCCTCCTTCTTGGACACAAATCATGATAGTTGAATCTATGTTTGAATTCTTGGGCCGCGGTATAACTTGGCCATCCACAAATTCTACCCTAAAACCTTTACCTTCTAAACTAGAAATGGAAATAATATTCTTCTTCAAGCCTTGTACAAAAAACATATATTTAATTGAAATATGCTTACCTGATTCAAGTTCAAGTGAGGCTTATCCTACTCCTTTGACTGCATGTCTAGAATCATCCCCAAGCTCTACTTGAAGGGATGAGATCTTTTATGTTAAGTTTGTAAGGGAACTTCTGAATCTGCTCATGTTCTTGGAAGCACCACTATCCACGAGCCAGGTATCACTCAACTGAGTGATAGTACATGTGAGTGCTAAGACAAATACATATTCTTCATCTTTCGAATTCTTTGTCTTTGTATCTATTGCATGTGCATGATGATTTCCTTTATCCTTCTTATGAGTACATTGCAAGGCATAATGTCCCAGCTTCTAGCAACTGTAGCATCTGACCTTCAACACATCCTTCTTGTAACGTGGTATTTTATCTCTCTTTAGAATGGCTTCTCTTTTATCCTTCATTTTCTTCACATGGGTGGAAAGAGCTTGATTTCCATCATCATTTGTCTTTTTTGTTTCAGATGTCAACCTAGACTCTTCATGGGTACAATCTGTCCACAGCTTGTCAAATTTGGGAAACTTGCTCCTTGCACAAATCCCTTGAAAAAATGGTTCCCAATAGGGGGGAAATCCATTGAGTGTAGTAGTCACAAGATCTGCATTATCTGTTGAGTCTCCAATAGTTGCTAATTGGTCCTTAATCTACGAGATTCTCATGAAATAGTTGGAAACTACTTCTGACTTGTTCATTGTCACGTTTCTGAGTTGATTCCTTAGAGTAAGATTTTGGCTAGTGTTATTTCTTTCATAAAGTTTGGTTAGGGAATCAAACATTTCTTTCTATGTATTTAGTTTTGATACAATTGGTATCGGATGATCCTTAATCGAGTTTTCCAATATCCTTTTGGCCTTGACTTCATTCTTCCTGAACTTTTCTTTGGCTTCGTCTTCTTCTGGTTCTGGAAGTACCTGCTTGATATGATATAATAAATCATTCTATTCTAGAATGAAGAGTACCCTATGCTTCCAGGATATGAATTTATTTGCTCCATCCAGTCTATCTTCAACTCTCAATTCTAGTACTCATTTTCGTTGGTAGAAACCCTAGATCTGAGAAATTTCAAATTTTCGGACTTCACCAAACTACAAAATGAATGTTGCAAGGGTTGCGCTAGGGTAGGATGAACTTCCCAATGAATTAATTAACCCCAATTATATTGGGATAGTGCTCAATGATCTTGACAAAGAGAGTGTGTTGCAGTGGCAAGGTCACTACAGCTGAAGCAGAAAGTTACTGTGACAAATATGATCTTCCTTACATTGGTTAGAATGTTCTGAATGTAACCAGCTTTGATACCATGTTAGATTTTATTCACTTTTAAAAATAAATTAGGTTTACCAATATATTTAGATATTCTTTCAAATTAGAATTTATATCATGTACTGGAAATAAGAGCAGCGGTAACAGGCACAAGAAGACACAAGAGTTTATTCTGGGAAAAACCTAGCCAACCTTTCTTAGAGAGATTTCATCCAAACAAGTCCAACCATGAACCAATAGATAAAACCTAGCGTAATGTCTAGCTAAATATACAACCAGAAATACCACCCCATCTACAGCAGCAACACCATACAAGAGTAGCGCACCTCTACAAAGGGTAGTGCACAAAAGAGAGTTACCACAAAGATTGAACAATAAGAATATTCGTCTACTATAGTTGTTGTGTCACCTTCCTCATAATTGTGCCTTCCTTTTTTGTGGATGAGAGAGTGTGAGTGTGTGTCTCAAATGAGCCAAGGCCCCTTGTATTTATATTCTTCATGTCCTCCTTACTGGGCCAACTTCTCCTCTGGAATGGTGTCACTTCATTTATTATTTATCCTTCTGGGCCGACTTCTCTTTTGGGGTATTTCCACATTTATTCAATGGTTCTTTTTCTTCCAGAATATTCTTCTCATCTAAGAAAGGTCATCTAGGAGGCAAAGTATCTCCCGCAGCTACCAGACATAAACAAAGACAGCTAGAGAATTTAAAGTGGGAGAGCATGTGCTTTTGAAAGTGAAGCCCGAGAAGAGCTCATTAAATTTGGGCAGTTGTACAAAGCTAATATCCAAATTATATGGTCCATTTGAGATACTGGACAGAATAGGGTTTGTTGCATACATTCTTTCATTTCCTTCTTCCATGAATGTGCATAATGTATTTCATGTCTTTTTGTTGAAAAAGTATGTGCATGATCCTAACCATGTTATTGATTGGAATTTGATTCAGGTGAAGCCAGAAGGAGACTTTCAGGTCCATCCGATGTACATATTTGATAGAAGTCAAAATACTCTGGAATCGATACATGGAACTGGTAAAAGTTTAGTGGACCTACTACGGTCCTAAAGATGCTACTTGGGAGCATGAAGATGCCATGTGGGAAGAGTACCCACTAATTTTTGAAGAATTTTGAAATTTTGGATTTCTTTTTTGTATATGCACCAAGGACGGTGACAAAATAAGGGAGAGAGGAATGTAATACCCCAGTTTTGAGTCCCCGAATTAATAATGTATTTTATTTATTTGATGGAAGGTTGGAGTGCATGAACAATTGAAAGGGGCCAGGGTGCCTAGGAAATGTAATACTTTATTAATAATAAAATGCATCATTGGATATGGGGCATACAAGAACAAGAGTTATGGGGGTGTATGATTCAACGAGAGGGGGAAAGTTGAGGGGCTAAGCCTTTACATTTTCAAATTATTTTTATTTTACCCACCTTGGAATTTTGAAGAGAAAGAGGGGATTACGTGAGCTTCTTGGGGGAAGGATACATTATCCTTTTGATATTTAAATCCTTTTTTCAATTGTCTTGGGGGTTGGCCATTCATTCTCATTGAACTCGTTTTTGGGAGTCGTTCCTCTCTAATTCACTCGTTTGATCATTCTTGCTTTGCATGGGGAAAGGAAAATGAATTGTTGAAGGCAAGTAGCCATGGTTGGTTGGTTGTAATTAATTATTGATTATTCCAGAAAGGGAGGGATGCTTGTGGGCATGAGAATAAGGGAATTTGAGAGAGAATTTTCCATAGCTGAGATTCCTGAGAGTTTCCAGCATCAATATTTCTTAACCAAAAGCATTGGAACCCTGGAAAGAGGTGGGCATCTTGAGGGATTGTGTGGTAGTGAAGGGGGTTCATTTTCTTTAGGTCGTGCAAGTTGAAGGGAAAGAAAGCTGGTAAACTGGGTTTTGTTGTGTGGTTGAGAAACCTATGATATCTTGATTGTTGATTGGTTTGGGAAACTGTTATAGTCCAAAATGCCACCACTATGCATTTTGTATAATGGCTCATCCATATACACATTTTCAAATCACTTTTGTTGAGTTTCCTTCTTTAAAACTCCATTTTTCAAGGTGTACGCTCCCTGATACACATGCAGCATGCATACATACACGAATTGATACATATGCAGCCCACGTACACTCACAAAAGTTGCAAAAAAAATAAAAAATGAGCTTCCCGGCGAGGTTTACGGGATATGATGTGTTTCACAACCATTTTTACCTCATGTATCCCTTCTCAAAACCGAATAACCATCTATTTTCCATATAAAATGGCCCTAGGGGGGTCAATGGAGGATATAGAATGAAGAAACAAAGAAACTCTGCCTAAATTTCTCCTTCTTTATCTTTGAGCCTATGCATCTAGTTCTGAGTATCCATCCTCAACATTCTCATTGTCTCATCGTCTTTAAGAAATCCATAAACCCCTTAGTTTTTCATGAAGATTGTAAGGATTTGCTAGTGATTGTGGGATTAATGCACTTGGAGTCTTATTGGAGGAACCCAGGCAAGGTTCATTGAGCGGTGTCAACATCAAAGATTTTGGTTGTAATCTTCTTTACATGTTATCAATAAAAGATATCTTTCCTTTCCCAATTCATGTGTCTATGTTCTTATGAATAATTGTGAATGTTTATAACTTATTTCATGAGAATTAGTACATTTTTATGTTTATAATAATTCCATACATGCTCTTGTAGATTGTTTTCTATGTTTTTTCAGGCCAGCTTTGGGAGGAGGCCTGCAACTCAGGAGCGAGCAGCGGATAAAGGGGATCTACTACGGATGAAAGGATAAAAGGTGTCATTCTTTGTCTTTTTCTTGTTTCCCTTATTTAAAAGCAATCATTATGGTTTTGTGAATTTGGGTAATAATAGGTTAGTTTCTATCTTTTAAGGATTCATTACTCTACCTAACCATTAGACTCTGACTAGAGGGATTTTCCCCAAAGCAGAATTGGCGACTCCGCTAGGGAGTCTCCTTAGGTTCTATTTAGGAGATCTTCTTTTGGTTTGATTTCTTGTTTTTCTTGTAATTTCTAAGTCGTTTTTAGTCTCTGGCCACCTGCTATGTGTTTACCAGGTTACCTGGGCTTGGTTTCAAGTATGAACTTTTTCTTTTTTGAACATTTCATGCCTTTACGTGGCATGTTGGTTGCTCAGACCACATACACATGTGTCATGCCTTAATACATCCCGTGTACATACACATGCTCTCTAAACACAGCTCACGTGTCTCTATCATTTTGGGGTTTTTTAAAAACCCTTCCCTATTTTCTAAGAAACTTTTGGTTTCTCAGGTCCTCCTAAGTGTTAGGGACCTCTGTTGACTCCTACTTGATAGGTTTTGAGTCTCAGTTTGTCTATAAGATTGCAAGATAATCTCTTTTGAATGGTCTTCTTTGTCTCTTTGTTTTTCTCAAAGTTTGAAAGTTTGTTTACAAGCTTTAGGTTTTCCTCTGGATTCTTTTGAATCCCTGCCTTCTGGTAATGGTCTAGAACCTGAATCAGTATTTTGATTTTTTTCCTTCTCTCTTTGTATGCTTTGAAAAAGAAAAAAGAAAAAAAAATTGTGCTCCTTAGTTTTTCATTTCAAAAGACAAAAAAAAAAATTGATAAGTTTAAGATTTTTCTTCCCTTCCCTGACGTTCATTTCCCAAAAACAAAAAAAGAAAAAGAAACTGCTTAGCTACATTTTTTTGTTGCATTGCATATTTTTTTGGTTGTTGTAGCTTAGGTTATGTTTGCCAAAGAAAAGAAGTTCTAACCCAAAGTTCCTTGTTTCTTTCTTTCCTAAAAAGCTTAAGTAGTTACATTTCATTCAAAACAAAAAAAGCATTATAGGATTGATTGAGCATAAGATCTTGGTTTGCATTTTAAATGGAAAGAGCCAATCTTCATTTGTAGGACTTAGTTTTCTTTCATTTGAATCAAAGAAAAATGTTCTTAAATATATATAGTTCTCCTCTTTTTCGTCTTTAGAATAACATCACAAGTTTCATCACCGCACCCTTGAGTAATCAAGCCTTTAAAATCAACACTTAAATTTAAAATTAACTAGACTTTTTCATTTGTAGGGTACACCAACTAGACTGGGCTTTAAGGCCTTGGATTAGGTGTGGAGAGAAAACTCTCCAAGGCCACCAAATCAAACTTAAGAGTCTGAGATAGGGATTGTTGAATTCCAATGTTGTAAAAGTTAGTCAGGACCCCCCTCTAACATAGGCGCTAAGCACGAGGTCAGGTGAGGAAAGGAAGTGGAGATAGCCTTGTTGATGCCAAAAGACTAGTGAGTCTCAAGCATCAACACTTTCAACCTCCCGCAGGGCTAGGCGAGAAGAGGTGGGAATGTCACCCTAGGATTAAAGCCCCAGACAAGAATGCACTATGATCTTTAAGCTAATTGCATCCTAACCTACAATACAAGCATATATTCCTTTGTCATGTAATTTTCTTTTAGCAATATTTAATTTTTTTATTTTATGCTATTTATAATTTGATCATTTCTACGTGAGGATTTATAGAATTGAAATAATAAAATTAAAATCAAAAGAAGATGTAATGATAAAAGTAAAATTCATGACTTGTTTTAATTTAGCAAAAATAATGACTACAACGAGCGGGTCTATCCTCATTATAGCCATCGACCAATCTTTCATTTGAGCATCCTTGATGTCCATATCATGATCTAACATAATCCAAAAACTTACGTTGTGACTAAAAGAAAATCATAATCATGTACGTGGTCCATGATTTCCCTTCTTAATGTATACTCCACAAATATAATGGGAAAGGTTAATATTTCAAAAGACCTTTTATCTTCCTTTCACTCTTTTCAAGAGTCATATAATAATCCTATTATATTTCTTATTTATGACATGGCATGAAGGTAATTCCAAGGCGATAACACTTTAAAGAACATGGGATAATTAAAAGTCATAGTTAAAGTATTGAGTGGAGAGACATATAAACATATAGAGTGGTATGGTGGGTTATATGTGAAATCATCAAAAGATTGTGGTGTAACATAGTTTTAATGAGTAGACATATAATAATATCTTTGCTTTGATGATTTGATTTATTTATTATTATTTTTTTTTTATTATGATTTTTGATGATTTGATATGGTAGGAAATAAAGTTAAAGTCATAACTTCAAAGGTATGGTATAATTTTATGAAAAGTGGGTTACATGATAAAAAGGTTTATAAAACATGTTATATCAATGTATCAGTTAAGAGTGGAAAAATGATAGTGTGAATAATACGACGAGTGAGGAAAGAAAATCATGCTTAGCAAACAATCAAATGTCTTGATAATTTGTCGAGAGTATTGCGCCAATCTTTAATGAGAAATAGAGAAACCTTGCACAAGAAGTGTGATTCAAGGAAAAGCCTAGCAACGCTTTGCTAGCTAAGTACTGTTGACAGAAATCATCGTCAACAAGGCCCTCCAAAGTCGAACCAAGCATAGTGGAGATCGTATTTGAGGGTCATTCTTTGGATTCTGCTGATTGTATATGAATGCATAGCTCTGTGAACCTCGAATCCATTCGAGATCCTCAGTTGTCTTTCAGACCATTTTCTTTCGGTACCCTTGAAAGGATTCGGACGTAGTTATCCTTCTCATATGGTTTTCCCGACTGTTGATTGTATCCGCCTGGTGACTGACTACGAGCTGGAAACCTAGTTACCTTTTATAAGTAATTACATAGGTGAATACGAGGGAATACCGCGATACTTAGGATAGACGTCGGACCACATTTCATAGAGTATACCTGGAGGGAGTTTCCATCTTCAAGTTACACTTGCACCGGTAAGTTTCTCTAGTGTTGGATGGCGTAACTGTTCTTCCTACCTTTTGCTTCATTTATCTCTAGGGACTTTTTAGTGTGTGCTTTGTGCTTCTCCCTATCTTTTCCTTAGAGTGTGGGTTCATCGTTTCACAAAGTGGAGGATCAATAGCTCTGTCATTCACACAGACTCCAGGACCTCCCACCGGTAACTATGAAACCACCCCTTCCCCCTTTGAGGCGAAGGTTGGATCAGGAAGGTTTTTTCAAAACTACCGGGCCACAAGAAATTGTGCCCGATCTTATCCCAAGAGGAGACACTCTTGCACCAAAGGAAACTATCATTTCAGACCTCGAAGCTAAAGGCTTCGTTAGGCCTTGGAACTCTCTAATAACTAACCTCTCAGGACCAATTCTTGTTCAGATAGTCCCTCCTGAGGTGACTAGCCCTGATCGTCGTCTCGTTAGGCAACTTGCTATGGAAGCAAATGATGTTACTTCTACTCAGAGTCCTCATACTCCCACTTTGACTATATGTGGGGAGCTTGTCTTTCCCCCTCCCCCACCTTCCCCTTCGAGAAATTTCTCTCATCAAATGACTACCACCTTTATCAGTGGCACGGTCCCTGTCATGACTACAACCACTATTCATTCTATAGTCACGCAAAATTTGTTTGTTGCTCTATTCTCATATGGGATGATGGAATTCAACATGACCTCAACTCTAACCTAGTCTACTTTACAGACTATCAACTTGGGTACAGGGAGTTCTAACAATTCCCCAAAAGGATCCCTTGGGGGCACCACTACTTCATTCAATGTGTTTCCTTTTAGTGGAGGTCATATTTCCCCTTTGTCTCCGTCGCTTACAGGTGCTTCCCAACAATCATTTGGGCACGGTGTCGGTTCTAACTTGTCTAGTGGAGGGAGTCATATACCTCAACCTTCCACGACTCTAGTTGGTTCTATGTTGTTTTCCTTATTTGGTTCTTTTATGAATAACGCATTTTCTTCATTAGCCTTTTCATCAGGGGGAAACCCCTCCCTTAATCAACACATCCTGACACAAGGTTCTATACCTTTGTAGAGAGCGATGACAAGATCCACCTCCTTCCAAAGTATAGGGAATCTTGACAGAATTCTATCCCTCTGCATGGGATGTTGATAGGTGATAAATCGTCCCACTTTCATTGGAACCCCCTGCAAGGTTCAGTTCCTATGCACGGGGAGTCGACTGGGGGAAACCTCAACCCAGGCCAATGGAATGCCATTAAGGGGGAAGTTCCCACTCAAGGCATGTCATCCAACTATTCAAACTCGTTTATGATGTAAACAAGTGTGTCGTTCCTTTACATTGGTCAAGGAAACCCTGGTTTTTACTAGAACCCTGGTCAGCAAGAAAGATTTTCCTAGAAACCTGGTGCCAACCAATATTTAGAATGATCTTTTCAAGTGAACACGTCCCAACCAAGGTTATCGTTTCTGGAAAATATTCATTTTCCATACTTGTCAAGGTTATTGAATGACCCCATCTGTCATGTTCCAGGTTGGCCTCCTATTCCGACCAAGTTGTCATCAGATATCCTAAAATTTGAAGGCAAACCTACTGAGGATCCAGGTGATCATGTCACGACTTTTCATTTTTGGTGCTCCTCGAATTCACTAAACGATGATTCCATTAAGTTGTGATTGTTTCAATGCACTCTCATAGGAGGTTCTGTGAAATGGTATATTGATCTTGACAGCTCAATATATTCATACTTTAACAAGCTAGAGATGGTTTTCTTGAACCATTTTCAACATCTCGTGAGATACAATGTCGGCACCGAGATGCTGGCAAATTTCAAACAAATGAAGGCAGTCCATATCTCATATCATAGCCGGGAATGGTGTCTCCATAAGAGTTTGATCAAGGTCAAGGTCTGATGCAGGAGCATCTCCATCAGCGCTTAAAGAGGCCAAGTGGAGAACAACTCAGCATCCAGCGCGCATTTCAAACAAAATTTTGAACTCAAGGAGGGCATGTTTGTTTTGATATTTTGAAATATTGTAATAAAGACCTTTTAATGTTTGGAGGTTGATACCATTCCCAAAGATCCTTTCGAATTGTAATTTCTTTAATGTATGGATAGGATTATACAAATGTTGAGCATTAGCTCAGATCTGGTTGTAATGTCCATTTATTGTCATAAGGCCTTAGCAGATAGATGTTTTTAATTCTTATAGGATAGTGTTAAGGTAGTTGGAGGGAAAAATTGATGATACCCTTCATGTATAAATATATGTATTCTATGCCCAAATGAGGTTGTTGAAGGTTATTGTTATTGATGTTGAGAGAGTTGTTGAAGCTCATGAAGAGTTGTAGAGAGTTGTATAGGCCCATGTACATATTTTATTAAATGAATACAAGAAGAGAGGTTTGATTCTAAATGTATGGTGTTGTGTTCATCTAGATTGTTTAAGTACATGTGATGTTTCCTTTATGATCTATGTGTTTTATCTGTTTATGTATCTTTTATGCATGAATATATTTTTCATGGTTAAGTGTGGAAACCTTTGATGTTTTTGTAAGTTTCAATTGTTTCTCTTCTGAGATTTCTGGTGCAAGGAGTGCATAGTGCCCACAATGAGTGTGTAGGCTGAGCCAAGATAGACTCATAATCTTAGAAGACGTAGTTTGAAATTACAGTGAAGTGCAAGGAGTGCATCAGGAAAACACTTTGTTTAAGTGTTGAAGTAGTCTCAGAGGAGACAAATGCAAGGAGTGTGTAAAGGATATTTTCTTCAAAAATATCTAAGTAAAAAAACTTCTTAGAAGTTCCAGAGATGCAAGGATTGTGCCAGAGTTCCATAAACCTTGAAGGAACCAAGCTCAGGATTGATAGCAAGAATGAGAGTTTCGTAGAAGGGACTTAGAAATTTTCTAAGTCAAAATTTTAAAAATTCCAAGAGGAGTGTGCATGAGGGTGTCAGAGATTCTATCTATCTCCGTTGGTAAAGATTAGGAAGGTTAGTGACCGAAATCCCTTGAAAGGGAAAGATTTTTACCCTTTGGAAGTTGAAGGGTTGAGATCTGTTCAGGAGGATCTAGGAGTATTCACCACCATCGGATTTGGTGGAGTAGCACAGGGTTTAACCCTATGATTTCGTCACAATTATGAGTTCGGGAAGATGCAGGCTTAATGCAAAGGGGAAGTATAAAGAACCAAAGATCTATGGTCAAGATCTATTCGGGAGGTTGCAGGAGAGAGAATAATTGTTGGATCTAGGAGAGTTACACGAGGGATAACCCTAGGGATCCTTCGGCATTTCGTTGGTCTGGAGTATCAAAAGCATATAGAAATTGGGACCTTCGAAGTCCTGAAGGGCAGAGTAAATCCTAATAGTCCATCTCAAAGGACACGTGTCAGCAGATCCCAAGATTCGGAAGACTAAAGCTCCAGGATAACGACAAGGAGGAAAGGTCGATCTCTCTAGAGTCTCGAAGTCCAGAGTAGATCTGGATTGTTGATTTAAAAGGAGACATGTTGAAGTAGATCTAGAGGTTTGGAGAACCTATACTCCAGAGGGAAGAAACCAAGGATCGCCAAGAGCAAGGACTGTCAAAGCCCCGAAGGTCGGAGCTAATCGTGATCGTCCATTTCCCAAGGACACATGTCACCTTAATCGTGCATTCTGGTGCCTTGTCACTTCGAAGGAACTCAGTATCTGAGGTTGTGAGTCCTAGGCTTCTGAAGACCTAGAGGCCCGAACTCAATCCGAGCCGTTGGATTCAGTGACAAGTGGCATTAGGTCATCCCTTCACAAGTTCATGTTCGGTTGGATAGTAGGTTGGAGGAGCATAGACTCCCAAAGTCCAGAGTCCCAGATTCCATCAGGACCATCGATTGTAAGGACACGTGTCATCGGATCAAAGGTTTCTAAAGATAGAAACTTCAAAGGATTTGTAGAGTAAGGAGAGCCAAGGCACCCGGATTCCTGAAGGTCAAAGAAAGTCTCAGTCATCGATCTGTGAGGGGACACGTGGAGGGAGGATATCCAATCCATTAGTTTGGTGTTCACGGGGTTGCAAGAGTTGTAATGAGAGATCACCTAGACTCTTGAAGCCTAAATTAGTGAAATTCATGCCAGTTGTCAATATGGTCAAGGAATAGGAGCCATCTAATCACTTCAGCAATTCAGCACTCCGAGAGAATCACCTGTGGAATGGGAAGATCCGTCGAAGTTAAATTGCCAAAGACTTGCCAGCTGTCGATCTAATTGAAATATTGGATATGTCAATCTCGCTGGGAATTCAGCGCTTCGTAGATTCATTGTTCGGAAGGAATGGGGGTTTTGTCAGTTGAGGACTCTCGAAGTGTGGAAGCTCTGAAGTCCTGAATTAGGTGGAGAAAATGGATAAGCCCATGGTTTTGAGCCCAGGGTCATGTGGAGCTAGCCCCTGACCATCACAATCCCTCTGAAAGTCATTTTTGGCCCAAATAACAAAGGAAAGGCTCGTGGAAACTAAATTAGAAGGTGTTGTGGGAACCTGTGAGCTGATCCAACTCCCTAAATTTGAAGATCCTTATACCGAGAGGTCAATGGACCCCAGGTGAGGGTGGGGGTCTGCATAAAGTGGTATCAGAGCCTGAAATTTAGCTTAGTAAGGAGGTTTAGTATTATTCCACCAAGGAGACAACTTGGAGCTATGCCGCCAAGAGGATGCTGGGACAGACCTGTAGAAAATCCAGCAATGGACGCATAAATGAGGAAAATTCATGCGATATTGGATGCCATGGAGACAACACAAAGGAGAGAACCTAATGTTAGTGACATCAGTGAGGCTGAGAGTGAGGAAGTAGAAGAACAAGGAGCTACAAGAGACGAAGTTGTAGAGGAATGCTTGTTGAGAGCTATTTTGAAAATGGGAGCCAGAGAAAAACTGGAAGTCCCAATGTATGAAGCAAACTTGGAAGTTGAGAAGTTGTTGGATTGGATAAGTGATTTATACAAGTACTTTGACTATGAGGAGATAGATGATGAAAAGAAGGTGAATCATGTTGTTACCATATTGAAGGGACATGCAACACTATGGTGGGATGAACTGCAATCTACTCAGAGGCATAAAGGTAAGAAAAAGATCAAAATTTGAGATTGGATGGTAGCTAAATTGAAAGCTAAATTCATACCCAAAGACTATTAGATAATTTTGTTTAAGAGGTTGCAGAACCTGAGATAGAAGGGTTTGACAGTGAAGGAATAAACAGAGGAATTTTACATGTTGAACATCAAAGTAGGTCATCGTGAGAGCAATGAAGAAAAGGTTTCCAGGTATATCAATGACCTGAGATATGAAATGTAGGATGAAGTCATCATGATGACAATGAGAATGGTGGAAGATGCTTATCAGGTGGCACTGAAAGCAGAGGAGAAGTTTTCTAGAAAGAAAAGCCAGCGAAACATAGAAAGAAGCCCAAACAGAGGTAAGGGAATTGTCTGAGAGAAGTTCTAGAAACCCAAAGTTGAGACTAGAAAGTCACACAAAAAGGGGAGGAATTTCCCGAGGGAGACAATATGGTGGCAGAAACTCTTTTCCTCTAGGAAGAGGAAGAGGCAGAGGAGGAGAAGTTAAATGTTATGCATGTGGAGAGACAGGACATATGTCTTGGGATTGTCCTGAGAGGAAGAAGAAATAAGGAAGAGAAGAAGCTCACATTTCCGAAGATCAAAGAAGGAATGTGGAGGAAGAAGCAGCTAAAGATGGGAAATCCCTCATGATGAGGAAGGTTCTCTTGAAACCAGAGAAAGAAGAAAAATATCTAGTTCAGAGGAACAGTCTGTTCAGGACTGCTTGCAAGACCAAAGACAAGGTATACAAGGTGATCATAGAGAGTGGGAGAAGTGATAATTTGGTATCCACGAAAATGGTGGAAAAAATAGAGTTGGAGACAATTGCACATCCAAACCCATATAAGGTATCATGGCTGCAGAAAGGACACCAACTAATGGTAAGTAAACCGTTCCAAGTTGAATTTAAAATAGGAGGATATAAGGATGAGATCATGTGTGATATAATACCCATGGATGTTTGTCATGTTTTGTTGGGAATACCATGGTAGTTTGACAGAAATGTCATATGTGATGGATGAAATAATACTTACACCCTTAAGAAAAATAGTCGAACACACATGTTGTTGCCAATAGAGGATAAGAAAGTGAAAGAGGAAGCAACCCAAGCATACTTCTCATGAGTGGGAAGGAACTCTTGAATGAAGTCAATAAATAATAGGAAATGCAATTTGTTGTGGTGAGGAAGCCTAGATTCATCCTTACAAATACTTCTATGGATGATCTTCCTGAAGAAATTCATGATTTGTTAGATAATTTTGTTGACATAGTGGTGGATGAGTTGCCTTGATCATTACCACCCATTAGGAGCATCAGTCATCATATTGACCTTATTCCAGGAGAAATTTTTCCAAACAAAGCAGCATATAGGTTGATGCCTCAAGAGAATGAAGAGGTCAAGAATGAAGTCCAAGAGTTGTTGGATAAGGGTTTGGTCAGAGAAAGTTTGATTCCATGCGCAGTGCCAACTATGTTGAGTCCAAAGAAAGATGGAGGTTGGAGAATGTGCACAGATTCTAGAGCCATCAACAAGATTACCATCAGGTATAGATTCCCTTTACCCAGAATGGATGATTTGATGGATTTATTGAGTGGAGCAAATTATTTTTCCAAGATAGACTTGAAAAGTGGCTATCACCAGATAAGAATGAGAGAGGGAGATGAATGGAAAACAAAATTCAAGACAAATGAAGGATTGTATGAGTGGCTTGTTATGCCATTTGGCTTGACAAATTCCCCAAGCACATTCATGATATTGATGAATGAAGTACTCAAATACTTCATAGGTAAGTTTGTAATTGTGTATTTGGATGATATCCTAGTCTTCAGTAAAACTGAAGAAGAGCACTTAAGGCACTTGACATTAGTGACGAGGAGGTTGCAACAAGAGAAGATGTTGATAAATCTAAAGAAATGTTCTTTCATGAAGACAGAAATCATATACTTGGGTTCTATGATCTCATCAAATGAATTGAAGATGGACCCAGAGAATTTGAGAGAAATCAAAGAATGGCCTTCTCTAAGAAGCATATTTGAGGTAAGAAGCTTCCATGGATTAGAAAGTTTTTATAGGAAATTCATCAGGAATTTTTGTGGCATTTTTGCACCTATAATGGACACTATAAAGAAAAACCACAATTATTTTAATTGGGCAGCAGAAGCTGAAAAACTCTTTAGAGTATTAAAGGAGAAGATAATAGAACAGCCTATTCTAGTTCTGCCATATTTCCATAAGATATTCCAAGTAAGTTTTGATGCAAGTGGAGTAGCTATCGGTGCAATCCTGAGCCAAGACAATAGGCATGTTGCTTATTTCAGTGAGAAACTGAATGACACCAAGAGAAAGTACTCAACATATGATAAAGAGTTTTATGTTGTAATACAAGCTCTAGAAAAGTGGAGGCACTATCTTGTTCCAAAGGAGTTTGTTTTGTACAGTGATAATCAAGCTTTACAATTCATAACCAGACAGGAAAAATTGAACCAAGACATGCTAAATGGGTAGAGTTCATGCAGAATTTTACTTTATTTACCAAGAACATTATTGGTAGCGCTAATAAAGTTGTTGATGCTTTAAGTAGGATATGCCTAATTATGTAGGAATTCCAAGTGGAGACCTTAGGGTTTGAATACCTTAAGGAAATTTATCATGAAGATACAAACTTTAAAGAGGATTATGAAGCATGTGAGAACCCTTTTCTAAGGGAAAAAATTTAGTGGATAGAGTATCACAGTGAGGATGCACTGTTGTTCAAAGGAATCCAACTTTGTATTCCAAAATGCTTAATGAGAGACTACCTGGTGAAAGAAAAACACAATGGAGTATTGGTTGTGTTAGCACTAGAAGTCACTCTCTAATTGCAGAGAGAGTAAGCCCAATACCCATCAATTTGTATGTCACAGGTTGGTTTTTAAAGAGGTCAAATGGGGCAGACTCAAGAGAATATCATTTTAACTCAGAAAATTGGGGCAGTATGCACAAGAAAATGAGGTCTTGATCAACTTCAGCCAGTAAGTTGTAGTAAGGGTGAGTAGGAGGAAGAAATTGAGGAGAAGATGTAAAGGTCTTCTCTGGACATCAAGTCTTCCAGCAGCCTAAGGAGGAAAAACTATGAAAACAAGATCCTCTTGAATTCGATGTTTCAGGAAACTGAAGAGTATTAAAATAGAATTGCGATAAAAAAAATACATTACAACACAGCCATAACAATCCATGTGAATCCTTCAATCATGGACACTTCAGTGTCAGAGGAAAACCAGATGGAAAAGGAAGATGACTTTCATTAAACAAGAAGTCTCACGTCAAATTACATAACCAGATAACCAGAGTGTTTCATTAAAATTTTACAATATGGGAGCCTAGCTCAACCATCTACCCTAACAAAATATAAAAACTACATACATATACTCAAAAATTCACCCAGAAGAGGCGTACTCGAGCTTCCATGGCATTGTGTCTTCTCATTCAGATTATGCCTACAGTTTCTTCTGCACACGCCTTCCCCTGTCACATGAAATCTTGGCTTTTCCATTCCCTGTATGTCTCTTCGATCAGACTTTTCTGACTTTCCATTCATGGAGGAAAGACGATGTTTCAACCACCTCCCCCCGCTTTCATTAACTACTTCATCGGGATCATAACGATGCCGAGTCAACCTGGCACCTGGAAAACATGGCGGCCTCTTTCTGCGGCCAACACTAGTGTTTCGGCTCTTGGCGTATCTCACATGAACTCTGCACCTTTACCTGCATGCGACCTTGGGCCCATTCTCGAGCACTTTGGGACTTCGGGCTTCGGGTGCTCTGATGTGAGCCACTCCCGAATCTCTTGATTCTTGAACTCCTGAACTAGAGCTTAGTGAGCACTAGCTCCCCTTCGATATGACCTTCACTATGACCTAAGGCTCTATCCCCAAATGTTTCAGGACTTCACTTCTCAGGGAGTCGGACCGTTGCGCGCCTTCCTCACTTCAAAATTCTCGAAGTGGCATTATCCGATGTCCCGATATGTGCACGCCTTAGCACAACATGCCCCAACTTTGGATGACACACATTTGTGGATTTTTTAAGCCCCCCTTGTTTCTCATTTGGTCATCCAAGGCCCAACTCCTAAGGGAAAACACCCCCCTGCAATAATATGTGATAGCATTAGGATCCATGGAGGATAGAGTCCTCCCTGCGAGGCTCTAAGATCTCTTTTTGCAGTTCCATTCGCCTTATGTTGGGCTACGGAGTCAAGCTCAAAACACCTTGTTGAGGAATACCAGTCAATAAGTAAAAAAAATGAAAATAAACACACATGCTCTAAGGAGATTATTTATCTACAGTCCTAGACTAATGATTTTTACAAAATGTTAGGTGAAAGAAAACTTCCACCATAGCCATTCAAGTAACTTCCTAACGGGAAGATCCTTTACTCTATCCATGATCAATAGCAGATAATGCAACCGTGACAGTAGAACAGTTACATCCTTCAACTTCTCTCCAAAGGATGAAGTTGAGATAAAGTTGGGCGGCTCCAAGATATGAAGGAAATTACACTCCAAGTACTAGCTGACAGGCTCATAAAATGAGTGGAAAACTCCAGAAAATTTGTAACAGACAGCTCGATCTGCTCCACAGTTGCTCACACGGGGTTGAATATCTATGGTAAGCACAGGTGGGTGAACATTCGATGCAGGCTGACTGGTTCTGGGCAATGTTTTCTTATTGATAGGCTCTAGACAGAAGATAAATTGTCCCTCTGGCTCCTCCTCTTATTCATTGGGATATTCATCAAAAGTTGGTTGCTCTTGCTCAGTATTTGAAATCACTTCTTCATCATAAGAAGGGCTGCCAAGAACATCTGTTTCGAGGACCGAAATATCCTCTGCCTCTTCATAAGAGTAGCAAGCATGATATGCCTCCAATTTTTCCATTCTTGCAGAAAGTGATTTTACCAGTTCCATCAGCTCCTCTAGGGGATGTCCCTCAACCTCACATCTTTCGCAAGAACGAACTATGTCCAGAACGCCATTTGTATACTCCTCAAAATAGCTATGACGGATTAACTCAGAGGAATAATACCTTTGACAGTGCTTATTAAAATCTTCATGAAACTATTCCAGGGAGGAGATGCTAATAGGGGGAAAGGATCGATACCACTCACGGGCATTCCTGTCTAGTGAGAACACGAACATATTCATTAATACATCCTCATGGTGTATCTCCCACCAATGCATGAGTTCATGAAACTCACGGAGATGTTGGGAAGGGTTGTCCTCTTTGCGCTCTCTAAATATGGGAAAATAATCACCCCATTCATCCACAATAGGGACAACATTAGGAAAACTAGGAACAGCAGAAAAATTGAAGGGAGCAAACCTTCGAGACAAGATTTTGTCCATTTTGAACCAGTGGAGTCACCAATAGATTCTTCAACCATGGAGTCACCAGGTGAATGATGCGCAATATGAGTGTGTCTGGTCTTTGTTCACCATCAAAGACTAGATCTGATCATTCTGTTGTCCCAGGGGGTTGTAGCTAGAGCTAGAGGTAGCCACACTGAAACAGTGGATTTACCTTAGTGGATTTTCCACAGTGGATTCGCCAGGTGAAGGTGCAATCTTCAAAGGTTCTGATATCTAATGCAACTTCAGAATCAGAAGTTCATTGTCATTCTATCCCAGGCAAAAGTATTCAATTCACTCCCTGGCAATGACGCTAGAAATGTTAGCACTAGAAGTCACTCTCCGATTACAGTACCCATCAGTTTGTATGTCACAAGTTGGTTTTTAAAGAGGTCAAATGGGGCAGACTCAAGAGAATATCATTTTAACTCAAAAAATTGGGGCAGTATGCACAAGAAAATGAGGTCTTGATCAACTTCAGCCAGTAAGTTATAGTAAGGGTGAGTAGGAGGAAGAAATTGAGGAGAATATGTAAAGGTATGATCTGGACATCAAGTCTTCCAATAGCCTAAGGAGGAAAAACTCTAAAAACAAGATCCTCTTGAATTCGAATTTTCTCAAAACTGAAGAGTGTTAAAACAGAACTGCGATAAACAATACATCACAACATAGCCATAACAATCCATGTGAATCCTTCAATCATGTACAATTCAGTATCAGAGGAAAACTAGATGGAAAAGGAAGTTGACTTTCATTAAACAAGAAGTCTCACATCAAATTACATAACCAGATAACCAAAGTGTTTCATTAAAATTTTACAATACGGGAGCCTAGCTCAACCATCGACCCTAACAAAATATCAAAACTACATACATATACTCAAAAATTCTCCCAACAGAGGCGTGCTCGAGCTTCCATGGAACTGTGTCTTCTCAGTCAGACTATGCATACATTTTATTTTGCACACGCCTTCCACTGTCAGATGAAATCTTGCCTTTACCAGTCCTTATATGTCTCTTCAGTCAGACTTTTCTAACTTCCCATTCATGGGGAAAAGATGATGTTTCAACCACCTCCCCCCACTTTCATTAACTGCTTCATCGGGATAAAAATGAGGTAGATTCAACCTAGAACCTGGAAAACGTGGCGGCCTCTTTCTATGGCCAACACCGGTGTTTCAGCCCTTAGCATAGCTCACGTGAACTCTGCACCTTTACCTGCATGCGATCTTGGGCTCATTCTCAAGCGCTTCATGACTTCGGGCTTCGGGTGCTCTAATGTGAGCCACTCCCAACTCAATTGAATCCCCAACTCTCGAACTAGAGCTTAGCGAGTGCTATCTCCCCTTCGATATGACCTCCGTTGTGACCTGGGGCTCTATCCCCAAATGTTTCAGGACTTCGCTTCTCGGGGAGTCGAGGCATTGCATGCCTTCCTCACTTCAAAATTCCTGAAGTGGCATTCTCCATTGTCCTGATATGTGCGTGCCTTAGTACAATTCACCCCAACTTTAGATGACACACATTTGTGGCTTTTTTAAGCCCCCCTTCTTTCACATTTGGTCATCCAAGGGCCAAATCCTAAGGGAAAAGACCCCCTGCAAGAATATGTGATAACAAGTTAGACATTTTGGCCATGATAAAACTTATGCACTTCTAAGTTCTTCATACCATTAGCCAGGTATGAGGTATGATGTGAATAATTTTTTAGACATATGCAGAGTCTTCCAACATGCAAAATGGAAGCAGCAGAACACTAGTCTGTATCAATCATTGTCTAATCTAGACAGGCCATGGGATGCAATAAGCATGGATTTTGTGTTGGGATTTCCAAGAACCCAGAGGGGGATTTATTCCATATTTGTTGTGGTGGATAGATTTTCAAAGATGGCACATTTCATACCATGTCAGAAAACTAGTGATGTTACTCACATAGAAAAATTATTTTTCAAGGAAGTTGTGAGATTGCATGGCTTTCCAAGGAGCATAGTCTCAGGTAGAGGACCCTATGGAAAAGGTTGGGGACAAATTTGTCCTTAAGTTCAGCATATCACCCTCAGACAGATGGACAGACTGAGGTGGTAAATCAGAGTTTAGGAAATCTATTGAGAGATATGATCACTAAACATCATAACCAATGGGATCAGATTATTCCCCGGGAAGAATTTGCTTATAATGATTCTCCAAACGGGAGCATTGGAAAAAGTCCATTTCAAATAGTGTATGGAATGCATCTAAAAGGAATTTCAGAATTAAGCGATTTGAAACATGACGAGTTCAAAAGTGCAGGAGTAGAATACTTTGTTGCATAGATGCAGAGGATTCATGGTCAGATAAAGATATAGTTGCAGGAGAGCAATCAGAAATATAAAAGCCAAGATAATCAAAAAATTAGGGAGGTTCATTTTGAATTTGGAGATCAAGTTTTAGCACACCTGAGGAAGGAGAGGTTCCCAAGGGGATCATATAATAAACTAAAGATGAATAAAATAGTACCATGTAATATCCTCATCAATTTTGATGAAAATGCATATGAGATTGAGTTGCCAGAGGATGCGGGAATGTCACCCATATTCAATTTTCTGGACGTGTACCCTTACAAGATAGATGATACAGGAGGATCAGATAATTAGAAGGAGATTCAGTGGAAGAATCAGATTCCAACAACAGAAAATCAACAGATGGAGAAGATCATAGATCGAAGGATTGGTAAGAATACCAGGAGAAAGACTTATTTTGGGTACCTAGTGAAATGGAAGGGTCACCTAGCAGAGGATGTTAGTTGGGTAAACAAATATGATATTCATAAGCATGGAAAAATAGCGTAGGAGCTCATGCACAGGATTCCATGAATTCTTTTCTAGAGGAGTATGATGCAGGAGCATCGCCATCAGCACTTAAAGAGGCCAAGTGGAGGACAACTCAACATCCAACGTGCATTTCAAATAAAATTTTGAACTCAAGGAGGGCACGTTTGTTTTGATATTTTGAAATATTATAATAAAGATCTTTTAATGTTTTCAGGTTGATGCCATTCCCAAATACACTTGCGATTGTAATTTCTTTAATATATGGATAGTATTGTACAGATGTTGAGAATTGGCTCGGATCTGGTTGTAATAGCCATTTATTGTCATAAGTCCTTAGCAGATAGATGTTTTTAATTCTGATAGGATATCATTAAGGTAGTTGGAGGGAAAACGCGATGAGCCCCTTCATGTATAAATATATGTATTGTATTCCCAAATGAGGTTGTTGAAGGTTATTGTTATTGATGTTGAGAGAGATGTTGAAGCTTATGAAGAGTTGCAAAGAGTTGTATAAGTCCATGTACATATTTTTCTGAATGAATACAACCAGAGAGGTTTGATTCTAAATGTATGGTGTTGTGTTCATCTGGATTGTTTAAGTGCATGTGATTCTTCCTTTATGATCTTTGTGTTTTATTTGTTTATGTATCTTTTATGAATGAATATATTTTTCATGGTTAAGTGTGGAAACCAACTTTGATGTTTCTGTAAGTTTCAATTGTTTCTCTTCTGATATTCCTAGTGCAAGGAGTGCACAGTGCCTACAAGGAATGCATAGGCCGAGTTGAGATAGACTTAGAAGCTTAGAAG
>ML784678.1:1557823-1605041 GCA_009831015.1 Picea engelmannii
AAAAGAAAATCATAATCATGTACGTGGTCCATGATTTCCCTTCTTAATGTATACTCCACAAATATAATGGGAAAGGTTAATATTTCAAAAGACCTTTTATCTTCCTTTCACTCTTTTCAAGAGTCATATAATAATCCTATTATATTTCTTATTTATGACATGGCATGAAGGTAATTCCAAGGCGATAACACTTTAAAGAACATGGGATAATTAAAAGTCATAGTTAAAGTATTGAGTGGAGAGACATATAAACATATAGAGTGGTATGGTGGGTTATATGTGAAATCATCAAAAGATTGTGGTGTAACATAGTTTTAATGAGTAGACATATAATAATATCTTTGCTTTGATGATTTGATTTATTTATTATTATTTTTTTTTTATTATGATTTTTGATGATTTGATATGGTAGGAAATAAAGTTAAAGTCATAACTTCAAAGGTATGGTATAATTTTATGAAAAGTGGGTTACATGATAAAAAGGTTTATAAAACATGTTATATCAATGTATCAGTTAAGAGTGGAAAAATGATAGTGTGAATAATACGACGAGTGAGGAAAGAAAATCATGCTTAGCAAACAATCAAATGTCTTGATAATTTGTCGAGAGTATTGCGCCAATCTTTAATGAGAAATAGAGAAACCTTGCACAAGAAGTGTGATTCAAGGAAAAGCCTAGCAACGCTTTGCTAGCTAAGTACTGTTGACAGAAATCATCGTCAACAAGGCCCTCCAAAGTCGAACCAAGCATAGTGGAGATCGTATTTGAGGGTCATTCTTTGGATTCTGCTGATTGTATATGAATGCATAGCTCTGTGAACCTCGAATCCATTCGAGATCCTCAGTTGTCTTTCAGACCATTTTCTTTCGGTACCCTTGAAAGGATTCGGACGTAGTTATCCTTCTCATATGGTTTTCCCGACTGTTGATTGTATCCGCCTGGTGACTGACTACGAGCTGGAAACCTAGTTACCTTTTATAAGTAATTACATAGGTGAATACGAGGGAATACCGCGATACTTAGGATAGACGTCGGACCACATTTCATAGAGTATACCTGGAGGGAGTTTCCATCTTCAAGTTACACTTGCACCGGTAAGTTTCTCTAGTGTTGGATGGCGTAACTGTTCTTCCTACCTTTTGCTTCATTTATCTCTAGGGACTTTTTAGTGTGTGCTTTGTGCTTCTCCCTATCTTTTCCTTAGAGTGTGGGTTCATCGTTTCACAAAGTGGAGGATCAATAGCTCTGTCATTCACACAGACTCCAGGACCTCCCACCGGTAACTATGAAACCACCCCTTCCCCCTTTGAGGCGAAGGTTGGATCAGGAAGGTTTTTTCAAAACTACCGGGCCACAAGAAATTGTGCCCGATCTTATCCCAAGAGGAGACACTCTTGCACCAAAGGAAACTATCATTTCAGACCTCGAAGCTAAAGGCTTCGTTAGGCCTTGGAACTCTCTAATAACTAACCTCTCAGGACCAATTCTTGTTCAGATAGTCCCTCCTGAGGTGACTAGCCCTGATCGTCGTCTCGTTAGGCAACTTGCTATGGAAGCAAATGATGTTACTTCTACTCAGAGTCCTCATACTCCCACTTTGACTATATGTGGGGAGCTTGTCTTTCCCCCTCCCCCACCTTCCCCTTCGAGAAATTTCTCTCATCAAATGACTACCACCTTTATCAGTGGCACGGTCCCTGTCATGACTACAACCACTATTCATTCTATAGTCACGCAAAATTTGTTTGTTGCTCTATTCTCATATGGGATGATGGAATTCAACATGACCTCAACTCTAACCTAGTCTACTTTACAGACTATCAACTTGGGTACAGGGAGTTCTAACAATTCCCCAAAAGGATCCCTTGGGGGCACCACTACTTCATTCAATGTGTTTCCTTTTAGTGGAGGTCATATTTCCCCTTTGTCTCCGTCGCTTACAGGTGCTTCCCAACAATCATTTGGGCACGGTGTCGGTTCTAACTTGTCTAGTGGAGGGAGTCATATACCTCAACCTTCCACGACTCTAGTTGGTTCTATGTTGTTTTCCTTATTTGGTTCTTTTATGAATAACGCATTTTCTTCATTAGCCTTTTCATCAGGGGGAAACCCCTCCCTTAATCAACACATCCTGACACAAGGTTCTATACCTTTGTAGAGAGCGATGACAAGATCCACCTCCTTCCAAAGTATAGGGAATCTTGACAGAATTCTATCCCTCTGCATGGGATGTTGATAGGTGATAAATCGTCCCACTTTCATTGGAACCCCCTGCAAGGTTCAGTTCCTATGCACGGGGAGTCGACTGGGGGAAACCTCAACCCAGGCCAATGGAATGCCATTAAGGGGGAAGTTCCCACTCAAGGCATGTCATCCAACTATTCAAACTCGTTTATGATGTAAACAAGTGTGTCGTTCCTTTACATTGGTCAAGGAAACCCTGGTTTTTACTAGAACCCTGGTCAGCAAGAAAGATTTTCCTAGAAACCTGGTGCCAACCAATATTTAGAATGATCTTTTCAAGTGAACACGTCCCAACCAAGGTTATCGTTTCTGGAAAATATTCATTTTCCATACTTGTCAAGGTTATTGAATGACCCCATCTGTCATGTTCCAGGTTGGCCTCCTATTCCGACCAAGTTGTCATCAGATATCCTAAAATTTGAAGGCAAACCTACTGAGGATCCAGGTGATCATGTCACGACTTTTCATTTTTGGTGCTCCTCGAATTCACTAAACGATGATTCCATTAAGTTGTGATTGTTTCAATGCACTCTCATAGGAGGTTCTGTGAAATGGTATATTGATCTTGACAGCTCAATATATTCATACTTTAACAAGCTAGAGATGGTTTTCTTGAACCATTTTCAACATCTCGTGAGATACAATGTCGGCACCGAGATGCTGGCAAATTTCAAACAAATGAAGGCAGTCCATATCTCATATCATAGCCGGGAATGGTGTCTCCATAAGAGTTTGATCAAGGTCAAGGTCTGATGCAGGAGCATCTCCATCAGCGCTTAAAGAGGCCAAGTGGAGAACAACTCAGCATCCAGCGCGCATTTCAAACAAAATTTTGAACTCAAGGAGGGCATGTTTGTTTTGATATTTTGAAATATTGTAATAAAGACCTTTTAATGTTTGGAGGTTGATACCATTCCCAAAGATCCTTTCGAATTGTAATTTCTTTAATGTATGGATAGGATTATACAAATGTTGAGCATTAGCTCAGATCTGGTTGTAATGTCCATTTATTGTCATAAGGCCTTAGCAGATAGATGTTTTTAATTCTTATAGGATAGTGTTAAGGTAGTTGGAGGGAAAAATTGATGATACCCTTCATGTATAAATATATGTATTCTATGCCCAAATGAGGTTGTTGAAGGTTATTGTTATTGATGTTGAGAGAGTTGTTGAAGCTCATGAAGAGTTGTAGAGAGTTGTATAGGCCCATGTACATATTTTATTAAATGAATACAAGAAGAGAGGTTTGATTCTAAATGTATGGTGTTGTGTTCATCTAGATTGTTTAAGTACATGTGATGTTTCCTTTATGATCTATGTGTTTTATCTGTTTATGTATCTTTTATGCATGAATATATTTTTCATGGTTAAGTGTGGAAACCTTTGATGTTTTTGTAAGTTTCAATTGTTTCTCTTCTGAGATTTCTGGTGCAAGGAGTGCATAGTGCCCACAATGAGTGTGTAGGCTGAGCCAAGATAGACTCATAATCTTAGAAGACGTAGTTTGAAATTACAGTGAAGTGCAAGGAGTGCATCAGGAAAACACTTTGTTTAAGTGTTGAAGTAGTCTCAGAGGAGACAAATGCAAGGAGTGTGTAAAGGATATTTTCTTCAAAAATATCTAAGTAAAAAAACTTCTTAGAAGTTCCAGAGATGCAAGGATTGTGCCAGAGTTCCATAAACCTTGAAGGAACCAAGCTCAGGATTGATAGCAAGAATGAGAGTTTCGTAGAAGGGACTTAGAAATTTTCTAAGTCAAAATTTTAAAAATTCCAAGAGGAGTGTGCATGAGGGTGTCAGAGATTCTATCTATCTCCGTTGGTAAAGATTAGGAAGGTTAGTGACCGAAATCCCTTGAAAGGGAAAGATTTTTACCCTTTGGAAGTTGAAGGGTTGAGATCTGTTCAGGAGGATCTAGGAGTATTCACCACCATCGGATTTGGTGGAGTAGCACAGGGTTTAACCCTATGATTTCGTCACAATTATGAGTTCGGGAAGATGCAGGCTTAATGCAAAGGGGAAGTATAAAGAACCAAAGATCTATGGTCAAGATCTATTCGGGAGGTTGCAGGAGAGAGAATAATTGTTGGATCTAGGAGAGTTACACGAGGGATAACCCTAGGGATCCTTCGGCATTTCGTTGGTCTGGAGTATCAAAAGCATATAGAAATTGGGACCTTCGAAGTCCTGAAGGGCAGAGTAAATCCTAATAGTCCATCTCAAAGGACACGTGTCAGCAGATCCCAAGATTCGGAAGACTAAAGCTCCAGGATAACGACAAGGAGGAAAGGTCGATCTCTCTAGAGTCTCGAAGTCCAGAGTAGATCTGGATTGTTGATTTAAAAGGAGACATGTTGAAGTAGATCTAGAGGTTTGGAGAACCTATACTCCAGAGGGAAGAAACCAAGGATCGCCAAGAGCAAGGACTGTCAAAGCCCCGAAGGTCGGAGCTAATCGTGATCGTCCATTTCCCAAGGACACATGTCACCTTAATCGTGCATTCTGGTGCCTTGTCACTTCGAAGGAACTCAGTATCTGAGGTTGTGAGTCCTAGGCTTCTGAAGACCTAGAGGCCCGAACTCAATCCGAGCCGTTGGATTCAGTGACAAGTGGCATTAGGTCATCCCTTCACAAGTTCATGTTCGGTTGGATAGTAGGTTGGAGGAGCATAGACTCCCAAAGTCCAGAGTCCCAGATTCCATCAGGACCATCGATTGTAAGGACACGTGTCATCGGATCAAAGGTTTCTAAAGATAGAAACTTCAAAGGATTTGTAGAGTAAGGAGAGCCAAGGCACCCGGATTCCTGAAGGTCAAAGAAAGTCTCAGTCATCGATCTGTGAGGGGACACGTGGAGGGAGGATATCCAATCCATTAGTTTGGTGTTCACGGGGTTGCAAGAGTTGTAATGAGAGATCACCTAGACTCTTGAAGCCTAAATTAGTGAAATTCATGCCAGTTGTCAATATGGTCAAGGAATAGGAGCCATCTAATCACTTCAGCAATTCAGCACTCCGAGAGAATCACCTGTGGAATGGGAAGATCCGTCGAAGTTAAATTGCCAAAGACTTGCCAGCTGTCGATCTAATTGAAATATTGGATATGTCAATCTCGCTGGGAATTCAGCGCTTCGTAGATTCATTGTTCGGAAGGAATGGGGGTTTTGTCAGTTGAGGACTCTCGAAGTGTGGAAGCTCTGAAGTCCTGAATTAGGTGGAGAAAATGGATAAGCCCATGGTTTTGAGCCCAGGGTCATGTGGAGCTAGCCCCTGACCATCACAATCCCTCTGAAAGTCATTTTTGGCCCAAATAACAAAGGAAAGGCTCGTGGAAACTAAATTAGAAGGTGTTGTGGGAACCTGTGAGCTGATCCAACTCCCTAAATTTGAAGATCCTTATACCGAGAGGTCAATGGACCCCAGGTGAGGGTGGGGGTCTGCATAAAGTGGTATCAGAGCCTGAAATTTAGCTTAGTAAGGAGGTTTAGTATTATTCCACCAAGGAGACAACTTGGAGCTATGCCGCCAAGAGGATGCTGGGACAGACCTGTAGAAAATCCAGCAATGGACGCATAAATGAGGAAAATTCATGCGATATTGGATGCCATGGAGACAACACAAAGGAGAGAACCTAATGTTAGTGACATCAGTGAGGCTGAGAGTGAGGAAGTAGAAGAACAAGGAGCTACAAGAGACGAAGTTGTAGAGGAATGCTTGTTGAGAGCTATTTTGAAAATGGGAGCCAGAGAAAAACTGGAAGTCCCAATGTATGAAGCAAACTTGGAAGTTGAGAAGTTGTTGGATTGGATAAGTGATTTATACAAGTACTTTGACTATGAGGAGATAGATGATGAAAAGAAGGTGAATCATGTTGTTACCATATTGAAGGGACATGCAACACTATGGTGGGATGAACTGCAATCTACTCAGAGGCATAAAGGTAAGAAAAAGATCAAAATTTGAGATTGGATGGTAGCTAAATTGAAAGCTAAATTCATACCCAAAGACTATTAGATAATTTTGTTTAAGAGGTTGCAGAACCTGAGATAGAAGGGTTTGACAGTGAAGGAATAAACAGAGGAATTTTACATGTTGAACATCAAAGTAGGTCATCGTGAGAGCAATGAAGAAAAGGTTTCCAGGTATATCAATGACCTGAGATATGAAATGTAGGATGAAGTCATCATGATGACAATGAGAATGGTGGAAGATGCTTATCAGGTGGCACTGAAAGCAGAGGAGAAGTTTTCTAGAAAGAAAAGCCAGCGAAACATAGAAAGAAGCCCAAACAGAGGTAAGGGAATTGTCTGAGAGAAGTTCTAGAAACCCAAAGTTGAGACTAGAAAGTCACACAAAAAGGGGAGGAATTTCCCGAGGGAGACAATATGGTGGCAGAAACTCTTTTCCTCTAGGAAGAGGAAGAGGCAGAGGAGGAGAAGTTAAATGTTATGCATGTGGAGAGACAGGACATATGTCTTGGGATTGTCCTGAGAGGAAGAAGAAATAAGGAAGAGAAGAAGCTCACATTTCCGAAGATCAAAGAAGGAATGTGGAGGAAGAAGCAGCTAAAGATGGGAAATCCCTCATGATGAGGAAGGTTCTCTTGAAACCAGAGAAAGAAGAAAAATATCTAGTTCAGAGGAACAGTCTGTTCAGGACTGCTTGCAAGACCAAAGACAAGGTATACAAGGTGATCATAGAGAGTGGGAGAAGTGATAATTTGGTATCCACGAAAATGGTGGAAAAAATAGAGTTGGAGACAATTGCACATCCAAACCCATATAAGGTATCATGGCTGCAGAAAGGACACCAACTAATGGTAAGTAAACCGTTCCAAGTTGAATTTAAAATAGGAGGATATAAGGATGAGATCATGTGTGATATAATACCCATGGATGTTTGTCATGTTTTGTTGGGAATACCATGGTAGTTTGACAGAAATGTCATATGTGATGGATGAAATAATACTTACACCCTTAAGAAAAATAGTCGAACACACATGTTGTTGCCAATAGAGGATAAGAAAGTGAAAGAGGAAGCAACCCAAGCATACTTCTCATGAGTGGGAAGGAACTCTTGAATGAAGTCAATAAATAATAGGAAATGCAATTTGTTGTGGTGAGGAAGCCTAGATTCATCCTTACAAATACTTCTATGGATGATCTTCCTGAAGAAATTCATGATTTGTTAGATAATTTTGTTGACATAGTGGTGGATGAGTTGCCTTGATCATTACCACCCATTAGGAGCATCAGTCATCATATTGACCTTATTCCAGGAGAAATTTTTCCAAACAAAGCAGCATATAGGTTGATGCCTCAAGAGAATGAAGAGGTCAAGAATGAAGTCCAAGAGTTGTTGGATAAGGGTTTGGTCAGAGAAAGTTTGATTCCATGCGCAGTGCCAACTATGTTGAGTCCAAAGAAAGATGGAGGTTGGAGAATGTGCACAGATTCTAGAGCCATCAACAAGATTACCATCAGGTATAGATTCCCTTTACCCAGAATGGATGATTTGATGGATTTATTGAGTGGAGCAAATTATTTTTCCAAGATAGACTTGAAAAGTGGCTATCACCAGATAAGAATGAGAGAGGGAGATGAATGGAAAACAAAATTCAAGACAAATGAAGGATTGTATGAGTGGCTTGTTATGCCATTTGGCTTGACAAATTCCCCAAGCACATTCATGATATTGATGAATGAAGTACTCAAATACTTCATAGGTAAGTTTGTAATTGTGTATTTGGATGATATCCTAGTCTTCAGTAAAACTGAAGAAGAGCACTTAAGGCACTTGACATTAGTGACGAGGAGGTTGCAACAAGAGAAGATGTTGATAAATCTAAAGAAATGTTCTTTCATGAAGACAGAAATCATATACTTGGGTTCTATGATCTCATCAAATGAATTGAAGATGGACCCAGAGAATTTGAGAGAAATCAAAGAATGGCCTTCTCTAAGAAGCATATTTGAGGTAAGAAGCTTCCATGGATTAGAAAGTTTTTATAGGAAATTCATCAGGAATTTTTGTGGCATTTTTGCACCTATAATGGACACTATAAAGAAAAACCACAATTATTTTAATTGGGCAGCAGAAGCTGAAAAACTCTTTAGAGTATTAAAGGAGAAGATAATAGAACAGCCTATTCTAGTTCTGCCATATTTCCATAAGATATTCCAAGTAAGTTTTGATGCAAGTGGAGTAGCTATCGGTGCAATCCTGAGCCAAGACAATAGGCATGTTGCTTATTTCAGTGAGAAACTGAATGACACCAAGAGAAAGTACTCAACATATGATAAAGAGTTTTATGTTGTAATACAAGCTCTAGAAAAGTGGAGGCACTATCTTGTTCCAAAGGAGTTTGTTTTGTACAGTGATAATCAAGCTTTACAATTCATAACCAGACAGGAAAAATTGAACCAAGACATGCTAAATGGGTAGAGTTCATGCAGAATTTTACTTTATTTACCAAGAACATTATTGGTAGCGCTAATAAAGTTGTTGATGCTTTAAGTAGGATATGCCTAATTATGTAGGAATTCCAAGTGGAGACCTTAGGGTTTGAATACCTTAAGGAAATTTATCATGAAGATACAAACTTTAAAGAGGATTATGAAGCATGTGAGAACCCTTTTCTAAGGGAAAAAATTTAGTGGATAGAGTATCACAGTGAGGATGCACTGTTGTTCAAAGGAATCCAACTTTGTATTCCAAAATGCTTAATGAGAGACTACCTGGTGAAAGAAAAACACAATGGAGTATTGGTTGTGTTAGCACTAGAAGTCACTCTCTAATTGCAGAGAGAGTAAGCCCAATACCCATCAATTTGTATGTCACAGGTTGGTTTTTAAAGAGGTCAAATGGGGCAGACTCAAGAGAATATCATTTTAACTCAGAAAATTGGGGCAGTATGCACAAGAAAATGAGGTCTTGATCAACTTCAGCCAGTAAGTTGTAGTAAGGGTGAGTAGGAGGAAGAAATTGAGGAGAAGATGTAAAGGTCTTCTCTGGACATCAAGTCTTCCAGCAGCCTAAGGAGGAAAAACTATGAAAACAAGATCCTCTTGAATTCGATGTTTCAGGAAACTGAAGAGTATTAAAATAGAATTGCGATAAAAAAAATACATTACAACACAGCCATAACAATCCATGTGAATCCTTCAATCATGGACACTTCAGTGTCAGAGGAAAACCAGATGGAAAAGGAAGATGACTTTCATTAAACAAGAAGTCTCACGTCAAATTACATAACCAGATAACCAGAGTGTTTCATTAAAATTTTACAATATGGGAGCCTAGCTCAACCATCTACCCTAACAAAATATAAAAACTACATACATATACTCAAAAATTCACCCAGAAGAGGCGTACTCGAGCTTCCATGGCATTGTGTCTTCTCATTCAGATTATGCCTACAGTTTCTTCTGCACACGCCTTCCCCTGTCACATGAAATCTTGGCTTTTCCATTCCCTGTATGTCTCTTCGATCAGACTTTTCTGACTTTCCATTCATGGAGGAAAGACGATGTTTCAACCACCTCCCCCCGCTTTCATTAACTACTTCATCGGGATCATAACGATGCCGAGTCAACCTGGCACCTGGAAAACATGGCGGCCTCTTTCTGCGGCCAACACTAGTGTTTCGGCTCTTGGCGTATCTCACATGAACTCTGCACCTTTACCTGCATGCGACCTTGGGCCCATTCTCGAGCACTTTGGGACTTCGGGCTTCGGGTGCTCTGATGTGAGCCACTCCCGAATCTCTTGATTCTTGAACTCCTGAACTAGAGCTTAGTGAGCACTAGCTCCCCTTCGATATGACCTTCACTATGACCTAAGGCTCTATCCCCAAATGTTTCAGGACTTCACTTCTCAGGGAGTCGGACCGTTGCGCGCCTTCCTCACTTCAAAATTCTCGAAGTGGCATTATCCGATGTCCCGATATGTGCACGCCTTAGCACAACATGCCCCAACTTTGGATGACACACATTTGTGGATTTTTTAAGCCCCCCTTGTTTCTCATTTGGTCATCCAAGGCCCAACTCCTAAGGGAAAACACCCCCCTGCAATAATATGTGATAGCATTAGGATCCATGGAGGATAGAGTCCTCCCTGCGAGGCTCTAAGATCTCTTTTTGCAGTTCCATTCGCCTTATGTTGGGCTACGGAGTCAAGCTCAAAACACCTTGTTGAGGAATACCAGTCAATAAGTAAAAAAAATGAAAATAAACACACATGCTCTAAGGAGATTATTTATCTACAGTCCTAGACTAATGATTTTTACAAAATGTTAGGTGAAAGAAAACTTCCACCATAGCCATTCAAGTAACTTCCTAACGGGAAGATCCTTTACTCTATCCATGATCAATAGCAGATAATGCAACCGTGACAGTAGAACAGTTACATCCTTCAACTTCTCTCCAAAGGATGAAGTTGAGATAAAGTTGGGCGGCTCCAAGATATGAAGGAAATTACACTCCAAGTACTAGCTGACAGGCTCATAAAATGAGTGGAAAACTCCAGAAAATTTGTAACAGACAGCTCGATCTGCTCCACAGTTGCTCACACGGGGTTGAATATCTATGGTAAGCACAGGTGGGTGAACATTCGATGCAGGCTGACTGGTTCTGGGCAATGTTTTCTTATTGATAGGCTCTAGACAGAAGATAAATTGTCCCTCTGGCTCCTCCTCTTATTCATTGGGATATTCATCAAAAGTTGGTTGCTCTTGCTCAGTATTTGAAATCACTTCTTCATCATAAGAAGGGCTGCCAAGAACATCTGTTTCGAGGACCGAAATATCCTCTGCCTCTTCATAAGAGTAGCAAGCATGATATGCCTCCAATTTTTCCATTCTTGCAGAAAGTGATTTTACCAGTTCCATCAGCTCCTCTAGGGGATGTCCCTCAACCTCACATCTTTCGCAAGAACGAACTATGTCCAGAACGCCATTTGTATACTCCTCAAAATAGCTATGACGGATTAACTCAGAGGAATAATACCTTTGACAGTGCTTATTAAAATCTTCATGAAACTATTCCAGGGAGGAGATGCTAATAGGGGGAAAGGATCGATACCACTCACGGGCATTCCTGTCTAGTGAGAACACGAACATATTCATTAATACATCCTCATGGTGTATCTCCCACCAATGCATGAGTTCATGAAACTCACGGAGATGTTGGGAAGGGTTGTCCTCTTTGCGCTCTCTAAATATGGGAAAATAATCACCCCATTCATCCACAATAGGGACAACATTAGGAAAACTAGGAACAGCAGAAAAATTGAAGGGAGCAAACCTTCGAGACAAGATTTTGTCCATTTTGAACCAGTGGAGTCACCAATAGATTCTTCAACCATGGAGTCACCAGGTGAATGATGCGCAATATGAGTGTGTCTGGTCTTTGTTCACCATCAAAGACTAGATCTGATCATTCTGTTGTCCCAGGGGGTTGTAGCTAGAGCTAGAGGTAGCCACACTGAAACAGTGGATTTACCTTAGTGGATTTTCCACAGTGGATTCGCCAGGTGAAGGTGCAATCTTCAAAGGTTCTGATATCTAATGCAACTTCAGAATCAGAAGTTCATTGTCATTCTATCCCAGGCAAAAGTATTCAATTCACTCCCTGGCAATGACGCTAGAAATGTTAGCACTAGAAGTCACTCTCCGATTACAGTACCCATCAGTTTGTATGTCACAAGTTGGTTTTTAAAGAGGTCAAATGGGGCAGACTCAAGAGAATATCATTTTAACTCAAAAAATTGGGGCAGTATGCACAAGAAAATGAGGTCTTGATCAACTTCAGCCAGTAAGTTATAGTAAGGGTGAGTAGGAGGAAGAAATTGAGGAGAATATGTAAAGGTATGATCTGGACATCAAGTCTTCCAATAGCCTAAGGAGGAAAAACTCTAAAAACAAGATCCTCTTGAATTCGAATTTTCTCAAAACTGAAGAGTGTTAAAACAGAACTGCGATAAACAATACATCACAACATAGCCATAACAATCCATGTGAATCCTTCAATCATGTACAATTCAGTATCAGAGGAAAACTAGATGGAAAAGGAAGTTGACTTTCATTAAACAAGAAGTCTCACATCAAATTACATAACCAGATAACCAAAGTGTTTCATTAAAATTTTACAATACGGGAGCCTAGCTCAACCATCGACCCTAACAAAATATCAAAACTACATACATATACTCAAAAATTCTCCCAACAGAGGCGTGCTCGAGCTTCCATGGAACTGTGTCTTCTCAGTCAGACTATGCATACATTTTATTTTGCACACGCCTTCCACTGTCAGATGAAATCTTGCCTTTACCAGTCCTTATATGTCTCTTCAGTCAGACTTTTCTAACTTCCCATTCATGGGGAAAAGATGATGTTTCAACCACCTCCCCCCACTTTCATTAACTGCTTCATCGGGATAAAAATGAGGTAGATTCAACCTAGAACCTGGAAAACGTGGCGGCCTCTTTCTATGGCCAACACCGGTGTTTCAGCCCTTAGCATAGCTCACGTGAACTCTGCACCTTTACCTGCATGCGATCTTGGGCTCATTCTCAAGCGCTTCATGACTTCGGGCTTCGGGTGCTCTAATGTGAGCCACTCCCAACTCAATTGAATCCCCAACTCTCGAACTAGAGCTTAGCGAGTGCTATCTCCCCTTCGATATGACCTCCGTTGTGACCTGGGGCTCTATCCCCAAATGTTTCAGGACTTCGCTTCTCGGGGAGTCGAGGCATTGCATGCCTTCCTCACTTCAAAATTCCTGAAGTGGCATTCTCCATTGTCCTGATATGTGCGTGCCTTAGTACAATTCACCCCAACTTTAGATGACACACATTTGTGGCTTTTTTAAGCCCCCCTTCTTTCACATTTGGTCATCCAAGGGCCAAATCCTAAGGGAAAAGACCCCCTGCAAGAATATGTGATAACAAGTTAGACATTTTGGCCATGATAAAACTTATGCACTTCTAAGTTCTTCATACCATTAGCCAGGTATGAGGTATGATGTGAATAATTTTTTAGACATATGCAGAGTCTTCCAACATGCAAAATGGAAGCAGCAGAACACTAGTCTGTATCAATCATTGTCTAATCTAGACAGGCCATGGGATGCAATAAGCATGGATTTTGTGTTGGGATTTCCAAGAACCCAGAGGGGGATTTATTCCATATTTGTTGTGGTGGATAGATTTTCAAAGATGGCACATTTCATACCATGTCAGAAAACTAGTGATGTTACTCACATAGAAAAATTATTTTTCAAGGAAGTTGTGAGATTGCATGGCTTTCCAAGGAGCATAGTCTCAGGTAGAGGACCCTATGGAAAAGGTTGGGGACAAATTTGTCCTTAAGTTCAGCATATCACCCTCAGACAGATGGACAGACTGAGGTGGTAAATCAGAGTTTAGGAAATCTATTGAGAGATATGATCACTAAACATCATAACCAATGGGATCAGATTATTCCCCGGGAAGAATTTGCTTATAATGATTCTCCAAACGGGAGCATTGGAAAAAGTCCATTTCAAATAGTGTATGGAATGCATCTAAAAGGAATTTCAGAATTAAGCGATTTGAAACATGACGAGTTCAAAAGTGCAGGAGTAGAATACTTTGTTGCATAGATGCAGAGGATTCATGGTCAGATAAAGATATAGTTGCAGGAGAGCAATCAGAAATATAAAAGCCAAGATAATCAAAAAATTAGGGAGGTTCATTTTGAATTTGGAGATCAAGTTTTAGCACACCTGAGGAAGGAGAGGTTCCCAAGGGGATCATATAATAAACTAAAGATGAATAAAATAGTACCATGTAATATCCTCATCAATTTTGATGAAAATGCATATGAGATTGAGTTGCCAGAGGATGCGGGAATGTCACCCATATTCAATTTTCTGGACGTGTACCCTTACAAGATAGATGATACAGGAGGATCAGATAATTAGAAGGAGATTCAGTGGAAGAATCAGATTCCAACAACAGAAAATCAACAGATGGAGAAGATCATAGATCGAAGGATTGGTAAGAATACCAGGAGAAAGACTTATTTTGGGTACCTAGTGAAATGGAAGGGTCACCTAGCAGAGGATGTTAGTTGGGTAAACAAATATGATATTCATAAGCATGGAAAAATAGCGTAGGAGCTCATGCACAGGATTCCATGAATTCTTTTCTAGAGGAGTATGATGCAGGAGCATCGCCATCAGCACTTAAAGAGGCCAAGTGGAGGACAACTCAACATCCAACGTGCATTTCAAATAAAATTTTGAACTCAAGGAGGGCACGTTTGTTTTGATATTTTGAAATATTATAATAAAGATCTTTTAATGTTTTCAGGTTGATGCCATTCCCAAATACACTTGCGATTGTAATTTCTTTAATATATGGATAGTATTGTACAGATGTTGAGAATTGGCTCGGATCTGGTTGTAATAGCCATTTATTGTCATAAGTCCTTAGCAGATAGATGTTTTTAATTCTGATAGGATATCATTAAGGTAGTTGGAGGGAAAACGCGATGAGCCCCTTCATGTATAAATATATGTATTGTATTCCCAAATGAGGTTGTTGAAGGTTATTGTTATTGATGTTGAGAGAGATGTTGAAGCTTATGAAGAGTTGCAAAGAGTTGTATAAGTCCATGTACATATTTTTCTGAATGAATACAACCAGAGAGGTTTGATTCTAAATGTATGGTGTTGTGTTCATCTGGATTGTTTAAGTGCATGTGATTCTTCCTTTATGATCTTTGTGTTTTATTTGTTTATGTATCTTTTATGAATGAATATATTTTTCATGGTTAAGTGTGGAAACCAACTTTGATGTTTCTGTAAGTTTCAATTGTTTCTCTTCTGATATTCCTAGTGCAAGGAGTGCACAGTGCCTACAAGGAATGCATAGGCCGAGTTGAGATAGACTTAGAAGCTTAGAAGCGGTAGTTTGAAATTACAGTGAAGTGCAACAAGTGCATCGGGAAAACACTTTGTTTAAGTGTTGAAGCAGTCTCAAAGGAGACAAACGCAAGGAGTGTGTAAAGGAGATTTTCTTCAAAAATATCTAAGTCCAAAAAATTCTCAGAAGTTACAGAGACGCAAGGACTGCACCCGAGGTCCATAAAACTCGAAGGAACCAAACTCAGGAGTGATAGCAAGAATGATAATTTTGTAGAAGGGACTTAGAAATTTTCTGAGTCAAAAGTTTTAAAAATTCCAAGAGGAGCGTACAGGAGGGCATCAGAGATTCTATCTATCTCGATTGGTAAAGCTCAGGAAGGTTAGCGACCAAAATCCCTTGAAAGGGAAAGAGTTTTACCCTTTGGAAGTTGAAGGGTTGAGATATGTTTGGGAGGATCCAGGAGTATTCACCACCATCAGATCTTGTGGAGTAGCACAGGGTTTACCCCTGTGATTTTAGCACAATTCTGAGTTCGGGGAATATGTAGGCTTAACACAAAGGGGAAGTATCAAGAACCAAAGATCTAGGGTCAATATCTATTCGAGAGGTTGCAGGAGAGAGAACAATCATTGGATCTAGGATATTTTCACAAGGATAAACCTTGGGATGCTTCAACATTTCATTGGTCTGGAGGATCAAAAGAATAGAGAAGTTAGGACCACTGAAGTCCTGAAGGGTGGAGTAAATCATAACCGTCCATCTCAAAGGACACATGCTAGCAAATGCCAAGATCTGGAAGACCAGATCTCCAGGAGAAGAGCGAGGAAGAAAGGTTGATCTCTCTGGAGTCCTGAAGTCTGGAGTATATCTGGACTGTTGATTTAAAAGGGGACACGTGGTCGAAGATCCGAAGGTCCGGAAAACCTATACTTCGGAGGGAAGAAACCAAGGATCTCCAGGAGCAAGGATTGTCGAAGCCCCAAAGGCTAGATCCAATCATGACCATCCATTTCCTAAGGACACTTGTCACTCAATTGTGCGCTCCGATGCCTTAACACTTTGAAGGAACTCAATATTTGAGGTTTTGAGTCCCAGGCTTCCGAAGACCCGAAGGCCCTAACTCAATCATAGTCATTGGATTGAGTGACATGTAGCATTAGATCGGCCCTTCACAAGTTCACATTAGGTTGGATAGTAGGTTGGAGGATCACAGACTCCCAAAGTACGGAGTCTCGGAGTCCATCGGGACCGTCGATTGTAAGGACATGTGTCACCGGATCAAAGGGTTCGGGAGATAGAAATTTTGAAGGATTTGTAGAGAGGGGAGAGCCAAGGCACCTGGAGTCCCAAAGGCTAGAGAAAGTCTCAGTCATCAATCTATGAAGGGACACATGGAGGTTGGATATCCAATCCATTATTTCGTCATTTGTGGGGTTGCAAGAGTTGTAACATGAGAGCACCCAGATTGTCGAAGCCTAAATCAGTGGAGTTCATGCCAGTCATCGATCTAGTCAAGGAATAGGAGTCGTCTGATCACTTTGGTGATTCATCACTCCGGGAGAATCACCTATGGAATGGGAAGATCTTTCGAAGCTGGATTTCCGAAGAATTTTCAGTCATCGATCTGATTGAAATATTGGATTCATTGATCCCGTTGGGGATTCAGTGCTTCATAGATCCATTGTTTGAAAGGAAAACAAGGTTATTCAGTTGAGGACTCCTGAAGTGTGGAAGCTCTAAAGTCCCGAATTGGACGGATAAAAGGGATAATCCCACAGTTTTGAGCCTAGGGTCATGTGGACCTAGCCCCTGACCAACAAAATCCCTCTAAAACTATTTTTTGGCTCGAATAAGAAGGGAAAGGCCTGTGGAAACCAAATTAGAAGGTTATGTGGGAACTTGTGAGCTGATCCAGCTTCTGAAATTTGAAGATCCTTAGACCAGGAGGTCAGTGGACCCCAGGTGAGGGTGGGGGTCTACATCAAGGTCCCTCCTACATTTTTTCTTAAGTGGTTCATGAAATATTTGGTGCCCTATATCTCCAAAGACGTCACGACTTTTGGTGTGTTTTCTGAGGAAGAGGCAATAATGAGAGCTCAATATCTGGAGTTGATCTATTCACAATTTGGCATGCTTTATGAGATTCTTCCTAATGCACCACAGTCTACCTTTAACTTGTCCAAACTTGCGTCTAGGCCTCATGTCGATGGTATTTGTGGGCTCAGCACAAACAAATCCCACAGATTTGTTGTCTAACCAAATGCAACAATTATCATTACAACAGATTGTGGCCAGCAAGACTTCTAGTATGGTTTCCCCCGCCACCCAAATGTTTGAAGTACATGTTGTGTAGACGACGAACCCCAAGGTTAACCAGCAACCCAAGGAGAAAAATAAGAGAAAGGGTAAGAAGTTTTGGGGGGGTAATGACAAAAAGGCTGCTAATAATGTTGGAGAGGGAAAAAATGAAAAGAAGAAGGTCAAGTTTCCATGCAAGCTTTTCACGAACGAACAATTGACTCAACAGTGCCCTCAGATTCAGGAAGTCCAAAAGTTGTTGGGGTAGAAACAACCTATTGTTTTAACTAACCCTTTCCTGAAGGGAAGAATATGATGCAGGCATCCTCATCCATGAATGTGCCTGGGGGAAATCAGGGTGCCCCCACGCATGACTCTAATACCGAAGCTAAAAATGTATATATGACGAGGGAGAATACTCATATTCATACTAGGGCCCATGATTACGGAACCCCTGAATTTGTGGATAAACTCAAGGGAGATCTTGAACCATCAACACCTCTCCATATTGAGAAGTGGATAGGAGATGCAATGACTCTCATCCCCAAAGGTGCATTCAAGAAGGGGTCTTATAACCCAAATGCACGGGCTTCCCAGAATTACTATGTTGTTGAATATCTTGTGTAATGTCTTCTCTAAAGGTTCTCCAGAGTTTCCCCTCGCAAAGAAAAGAATTTTTGTTGTCTTTAGGTTCCTCGAAGCCTCCTAACTCGGGATCTATTATGATTGACCCTTCCAATCTAAAACCTCATTTTTCTTATCACATCACCTTTCAGATAGTAATGGTTTACGCCACAAAATATTTGATGCAAACCATTTTTCACACTGTGGTAGATGAAAGGGAATCGACTTGTGTTATGTCACTTGCATGTTGGAAGGATATTGGTCATCCTGATTTAGCTTTGTCCCCCACATTGTTAACTTCCTTTGATGGTCGTTCTTTTCAACTGCATGGCCTAATCCCCTCCTTTCCTGTCCAGTTGGAGGGAAAAATTATGTGTGTTGAATTCGAAGTAGTCAATGTGCCTCTCGATTACAACCTTTTTTTGGGTCAAAGTTGGATTTATGCGATGACAGTGGTAGTGTCTTCAGTTTTTTTTAGTGCTATGCTTTCCTCATGAAGGCAGGATTGTTAGCATCAATCAATTGTCCTTCTCTCATCCTAACCCTTCATCGGGGGCATCCATGGTCCTGATGATTGATAATCCACAACAGGGTACTGTCAACTTAGGTATAGGTTTGTTTCCATATTTGATTAGTACGTTTGACTTCCCACCACCTTTGGATGACGTTAAGTTTATTTCGGTTGTGACAGATCAGAATAAAACTGTTATTCTTGAAGTGAGTTCATTTAGAACGTCTTACTTTGACGATATTTGGAATTTACCTTCTCTATATTCTTCGATGGATGGAATCAAGCATCCTGGCATGGAGATGCTCCTATCTACAGTTGAGGTTGCATACAGTATTTTCCAACAAGCCTCTTCAAACCTCGATTTGGCTCCATCTCAAGAGCTAGATCTTGTTCTAGAGCCTATTTGGGCTCAATATTCTCTTAATTCACATGTTCCTTTGGACTCTTCCTTTCCTTCTGATGAGTTGATTATTGAGGAAAATATGACTCCAAATAGGCCTTGGGATGATCCCCATCATAGATCATATTTTTTTCCCAAGCTTAAGAGAGTGGAAGAAGGAGAATTTATGTCGACCATGAATGGATATGTTGCTTGCCCCGTCAACCCTTTTTCATAACTGAGGATATATGTCAAAGGGAACATGGAAAACATAGCTGAGACAATCATGATTGATATCTCCAAAACCTGTGGGGTCTTTGAAAATGTCTTCATCGGGGTGGATTGTTCCCCTGAGGAGATTTGAACATATACTGAGTTATTGAAAGAGTTTTGTGACGTTTTTTCTTGGTCCTACGATGAAATTCCATGCATAGACCCCTGAATTGTTGAAAACGAGAATAGAACTTATCTTGATGCTAATCCTGTTTGGAAAAATCTCCTCCCAGTCAACCCTCGAAAGGAAACTGCCATTAAGGATGAGGTAGAGAAATTTCTCAAGGCTGGTTTTATCTACCCAGTCCATTTGACAGAATGGATGTCAAATCTTATTCACGTCTACAAAAATATATGAGTATGCATCACGGGTACAATTTGAGTATGCATGGATTTTCAAGATCTGAACAAGGCATGCCCTAAAGATAACTTTCCTACCATGTTCATTGATCATATTATTTATGAGTGTGTGGGTTTCGAAATGTTTTCAATTATGGACGGTTTCTCAAGGTATAATCAATTTTAGATCTAGCCCAAGGATCAACACAAGACTGTATTTATATGCCCTTGGGGTACCATTTCATATAAGAAAACTTCCTTTGGCCTTAAAACTGTTGGAGCCACTTTCCAACAGGCCATGTCGTTCGCTTTTCATGATCTTACAGATATAGTTGAAGTATACCTTGATGATATTGCATCACGTTCTCACAAGAGAGATGACCATCCCGCTCATCTTCGACTTATTTTTTAGAGGTGTCGTTATTACCAAATTCTTTTGAATCCCAACAAGTGTAATTTTTGCGTTATATCAAGAAGTTTGTTGGGATTTATTGTGTCTGACAAAGGGACCATGGTTGATCCCCTCAAGGTTGAGGCAATAGTTCAATTTCCTCCCACGTGCATAGTACCACAACTTCAGAGCCTCCAAGAGAAGGCTAACTTTTTGTGTTGATTCATCGCTAACTATGAAGAAATAACAAAAGATTTTATGTGTATGTTAAAGAAAGGGGTCCCATTTTATTAGGACGAAGCGGCTCAGTGCTCTTTTGATGAGTTGAAAAGTGCCTTAGTTTTTTCCCCTCTGCTCAGCCCTCCTAATTATGGCAAGGATCTCTTATTGTATTTGGCTGCAGTGGAATCCACCATCGGCATGGTCCTGGTTCAGGAAGATGACGCAATCCATGAACATGTTATCTATTACCTCAGTCAGGGCTTAATTGGACTAGATCTCAACTATACTCATTGTTATCACTGGAAAAAGGCTCACTACAAATACAGAAAATGGATAAAGAAACAGTTAATACAAACACAACATACTACCAATATTCATGGAAGGATTACACTCGGTTTGGAAAGACAATCATAAAACTATGTAAAAGTGCTTTTTGAAATCCATGCACGTTCATCCAAAGTGGCATGCACATATCCGCGTGAGCTAACATATTGTATGACCCGCATAGTGTGCGGAGTACATGAAAGATAGTCAAAATACCCGTGCAGACATAGAAATGGTGCATTGATGAGTTTGGTCGGGCCTCAACCACTTTTGGGATGAAGGGGATCTCCCCCATACCCAAAATTGCCCCCAAATTTCACCTTGGGATCACTAAAAAGGATGGGAAGTACCTCCAAGGGCCTCCCATTCACATTTGTAACTAGCTAAGAAAAATCTTGCCATCCTCCTATAAATAAAGGGCCATTATATGCAAAAAAGGAGAAGCATTTGAGTATTGTTATGCTGCTCATTTTTAGCTTTGGGAATCCATCTTCTTCTTATAAAGCTTTGGGAATCCATAGAAAGTGTTAGGACTCTCTCCCCTTGAGTATTTCAACACTCTTTTCTTCACCATTTTCCTTTGTTAGCCATGGAATAATAGAAAGAAGACTATGTACTTGGGGACACAAGAACCTTCCCAAGGAGGAAGAGGGGACTCATAAGTTCCCATATTTCTCCAAGAAGTATCAATTCAAAGATCAGTTTACTTGGTATATATCTCTTGTGTTTTCTTTGTGCATCCATCTCAAGTTATTACTTGCTTAGTTTAGATTTATTTCATTGTTTTTTATTTCTTGTTCCTTTATGTTAGTTGAGCCACTAACCAACTAACTCTTTGTTGTGCTTTCTAGATAGCGTAACTAGATAGTTAAGGGATCCCCTTTTTCTCACCCTTGTGACAAAAGGAACCCAACAGATTGGTGACCATACTGGGGATTTGAATCAAAATTCTCCCCAATTAGGCTATTAGAGTTTTCTTTCTTACTTGTTTTCATGTGCAAGGGTCAAAATCGGCCTAGTCTCACCCTTTGAGAGCAGGATTTCACCCCATAGTAAGAGAATTTTTTCAAAATTTTCATCCCACCAAATTCTTTGCATGCGCTCGGGTTCGTGATGAAAAGATGCACAGTCCGCACACTTTTGCACTCTATCATAACTCTCAAATTGTGTGGTCTAAGCGTTGTGCATGACTATTTCTAATTCTACCACACACCTATCTTTTTTTTGCAAAATTGTAACGCTTGAGTTGCCCACTGCCACTCAATAGTGTAGATTTGATTTTAGTACTTTGTAAAAACCAACACAAATATGCTAAGATCTCATTCTTGCATACATAAACCCCACATCACACATAGATAATTAGGGAGATTAAAAAGAACCACAATATATTTGATTTCCTTGGTTGCCATGTGGATGGCTTAAAAGGTTTTTTGAATTTGAATCTCAGAACAAAGATTTCATTTTACAAAGTCATCACATTAAACTGAGACTAGAAGACCATATAAACCAATCTTGGAGTATTCTCTTTCCTCGCACCTTAGCGTGATCTTGGAAATCTGAAAAAAGAGGTTGCTTAGATAAGTCTCCATCTCCCTTGGTAAATCGAATCACTTTCAAAAAGAGGCCAATCCTCTCAACTTGCTTGTTGAAAATTAATCTTAAAAGATTTGTAAGGGGCCATATGCCCACATGCAATCAATTCTAGGGTAGTTTTCAAAACAATTTAGAGTAATTCACCTGATTTTAAACAAGTTGTAAGGGCCCACACATGCCCACATGCTCACAATCTAGGACTAGTTTTAAGTTTTCTAGATTACAAAACACCTTAGGAACATAAAGGGTCCAAGGAAGGATTATCATATCTGCAAAGTTAGCTTAGGATTTCCTTTCATTTACAAGGGTCATTTTAAACAAATTAGTAATGTATCTAAACAAGGTAAGTAAAGGACCACACAATGTCTTCCATGCTAAAACATTGAATTTAATTTATTAAAAACTCGTTTTACGATCACCACTGCTTGCACGCACTCTCACTCATTCAAAAACCTTTTTGCTAGATACTTAAAAATCTTGTGGGCTTCATTTGTTTGGAATAGGGTCTTTTGTGCACACCATCATAAAGAATGAAGTTGGTCCATGACCCCAACTTCACAGCCCTCTTTCACATTCTAAAAACAACCATAATCAACCCACTTTCTAACCTCCACAGGAGGAACACAAAATAATTTGGTAGTCTAAGTTAGGATTTTGGGGATAGAGGTCCAAATAAATCCCCATCATCATTTCTCATTTGAAACTTAGAAAGTTGTGAATTAGCGTGCCAAAATCCTCCCACTCAAGAATTCCTATACCAAAAGTCAAGGAGACACCCATGAAGGGTCGAAGACTAAGGTCTAGTTCTTGTGTGCATGTCTCCTTGGGTCACCCAACCCTTGGAAAGCATCCAGCCTGTGACTGATTTCTAAGGTCGAAAATCTAAATTTTGTGCTTGATGGAGGTAGCTTAGTACCCAAAACTTAGGATTTATCTACCCACGGTGGCGGTTGTGGGTTGTAATCGTACCTCACTCATATTCTGAATGGTTCTTGGGAAATATCACTAGTACTTCCAGGATATGCCCCCTTCATCCCTCATTATAACTGATTGTTCATTCCTTCATTATTTTCTCCTCAAGTGGGTTTTGATCCCACTGTCGAGATATTTTTTGGAGGTTCAATGTTGTTTGAGAGGAAGGACATTACGTTGGATAGGACACATGCATTTTTATTTGATTTTGGTTCCCCCATGAGGAGTTACAAAAAACCCAAACAACTTTTTCACGTTTTCTTGATGTATGATTTTCACCACTTGAAACACATGCAATCTTATGAATACATTGTTTAAATTAATTTGAAAGCAGATTTCCCTATCATTACTCACCACTATTTACACACACCCACTTCTAGGTTATAATTATAGGGGAACCACAGTATCCTTGTCGTTCTAGGCACTTGAGAAATTTACCCCCAATTTTGGGTGGTATTCCTAATTTCTCTAAGACATCAGCAGTACCATCACATACACTAGTTAGTGCTATGGTACTAGGCTCAGTATCACTAGGAACTACTTTTCTTGGAACCGATATGCCAAGCCATTCACAAACAATCCCTCCACAATAAGGAGGCAGAACCCTAACTTTCTCACAAAGTACAAGCTCCCAAGGAACCACTTACTCTCATAACATGGCAGGACCCACTCTGATCATGCCCTTCTTAGAGTCACTCAATATGCCTGATCTAAATAAACTAGCAAATGATCCCATATTACATGACCCCACTTGACCGAATATACCCACAAAATTACCTCCAGAGATCCCTAATTTTGAAGGAAAAGTTGGAGAGGACCCCACCAACCATGTCATGTCCTTCCACTTGTGGTGTTCTTCCAATAGCATAATGTAATTTATTTCGTTCATCTACGGTTATTTCAGAGAACCCTCACTGGCACATAATCCAAATGGTATGTGGGCAAGAAGTCCAGAGCCCATTCAACATTTGAATCATTATCCAAAGCATTCCTGACATTTTTTTGAACTTCCCATCCATCATGATATTGGGTCTGAAATCTTTTCAGAATGCAAACAAAACATCATTATTCACATTTCATACCATATTCATGAATTGCATAGACGTTGTAACCTTTGTAAAGAAGACACCACCCCACAACAAAGGCTAGATTGGTTCCTCCAATCACTCATTCCTACCCTTGCTAAAGATGTGGCCACAACCCTCCCCCAAACTGGAGATGAATCCATCACTGAGGCACAATAGTTTGACCTCATCTACTCCCAATCATGGTACCTTTAAACAATACTTCCATGTGATCCTTTTCCTTTTCCCTTCGTTCAAGACAAACCTGGAACATCACACATTGTTGATGGATTGATTGGCTCCATGGATCATATTCAACCACATGCACAGTCAGTCCCCATATATGGAACTAATCCATACCTTCAACCATATGGGGGAGCTTCATATTACCCTCCCCCACCCTTCCCCACCACCATTCATGGAACCTCCTCTTCCACCCATGGGTACCCATCTACCCACATCCCTTCCCCAACCAATCCTTGTCCCACCACTGGTTCCTCCACCAACAACGTCCTATCCACCTAGTAATAATGGAGCCACCTCCACTTCTTACAACCCATATGGACCCCCACAAGGTAACCCATACTATCTCTTTCTAGGTCCACCAGAACCTGTCACACCCTCACATGGACAACACTAGGAGGGGTTCAATTTCATCCAACCTTCCCCTCTTCAACAATTTCAAGATTTTGAACAGTTGAATACGGCCAATCCACCTTACCAACCCAATAATAACCGGAAGAAAGGAAATAATAGGAACCAAGGACAAGGAGGGAACCCCCCTAAAAAAAAACTCCAAGCTAGGGGAAACCAGCGCCAACCCAACCAAAACCCCCAAGGGGGAAATAATAATGGCCAACCATGACAAGGGAGAAATAACAACCTTTGAACCACTTACCCTTGCACATTATGTGGTGAATATGGAAATTACACTCATCATTTCCCTCAAATCACCAACTATAAATGGATGAAGGATGCCATGAATCCTTATCGGGCTCGCAACCCTCAAGGTCCACCTCAAGGACCTCCCACTTATATACCACCACCACCACTTGTGGTATTACAAAACCCTATCCGACATCAAGGAGTCATTAATACTAAACCATAGGGGGTCTAGCACCCACACCCATAGGGGTATTTCCCTCCACTTGAATAGCCCCACCCATGGAACACCATCGACCACAATATCCTCCTCACTACTGAAGAGGAAATCCTCTTACAAAATCACAATCGTCAGTATGGTACATCCCCTGATCCATTACCTACCACTTCATATGATCCCCAACCACCAACTGGACAACCATTGATGATCCTTTGTCCTAACACTAAAGTCATCGCCTGCATGCCTCACACACCCTTGGGCGTGAATGTGCATAACCCTCATGTTAGGTCCACCCATAGCTATAGTACTATTGACGATATCACTAAATTACTTATTGCCATGTCAGTTATGGAAGTCCTTCAAACATGCCCTTCCCAACGAAAGGCATTACTTTCATAATTTGGGGTAATAGATCCTGCAGACACCCATCTAATCACATTTGATTTAGATAGAGCAGACCCCTCACTCCCATCGTTAGTCACATTCCATATTCCTGACAAAATTTAGTATATCATGGTCCATCGTTGCATCATATACGAAGGAGCATCCACTTGCATCATGTCCAAATCAGTATGGCAGCAACTCGGTTCACCTGAGTTGATCCCCTCCACCATCACACTTCAAGCTTATGATGGTCGTCCATCCCAACCAGAAGGCATGTATCAAAATGTTCTGGTTGATATAGGGGAAAAAAATTATCATCAACATAGAAGTCATTCATGCCCAGTTGGATTATAATATCCTCTTCGGTCGAAGCTACATGTACACCATGCAGGATGTAGCTTCCTTGGTTTTTCGTACCATGTTATTCCCTCACAATGGAAAAATTGTCACCATTGATCAATTGACCCACCATGAACCCAACCAATCAAGGAACATTGATAACATCCTGCCACTTATTTTCTCAAGCATCGACCTAGTCCCAATGATAGACTTCGGACCAGGGCTATTTCAAGATTCATCTTTGATTGGTACATACCAAGGCTTCCCCCACCCCAACCCCACCACCATCATTGTGTGAGTGGTCACAACCTGTTGGGGTCCTATAATCATAGGTGATTTGATTCTTCAACTATCTATTTGTCATTGCTATCGTGATGAAGACATCTGGCTTGCTAGGCTTGATTGATTTCACTTCTCCCTCCATCCATTTCACCTGATCCTTCATCACCCTGTTGCACCTTTTATTCCCTCACCCTCCATTTCTTCACCCCTCCTCCATTTCGTCCCCACATAAATAAACAATCTTAGGATAAAAAACATTAGGTTAATAATAAATGGTTAGTGGCATTTTTTAATACTAATTAGCATAATAAAGTTAATTTAATTAGATTATTGTAATTAGATTAGTAAAACTAGGTTAAGGTTGTTAATAATAAATTAATTAATAATTAATTAAAACCTAGGCTTGTAACTAATTAACAATAATTAATCAAATAATTAAATTAAAAAACAAAACCTAAAAAACAAAAAAATATTAAAATACATATAATAAATAAAACATATATAAAAATAAAAATAAACAAAAACGAATTATTAAACAACAAAACAAATAAAAAACCAAAAACAATAATATAATAAAATAAAAATAATATAAAACAAAAAACAAATATAAACAAAAAATGAAATGAAAAAAAAATGTAAAACATTAATAAAACAAAATTAAATAAAAATAAAAGTATATAACAAAAGTATTTCCCTCGCACATATCCCAAAATATCAAATCAATGGCTTTCGGACCCCCTTTGCCATCCAAACTTTAACAAAGGGGGGGGGGGGTGTCAGGGAAAAGTGGTTTTCCACTTGACACTTGTCACCACTAGTTGTTACCGGACCCCCCCCCCCTAATACCACTTACCACCCTAGGGGGGTCCGAAATACCACCTTCCCCTCCAAAAACCACCTTTCCCCAAATTCAAAAAATTGTTTTATGCACAGTTTGAACACCTATCTTCCGAGAGTGTTTCCCAGAAAACCAAATGGAATGTTGAAAAAACAAAAGGTGTTTTTCCAAAACTGGTTGAAGAACAATAACCTCTCTCATTTTTTGTACAGGTATCAGCAGTTGGGATAATCGAAGCCATCTCTGAGCACTATTTTTCAGGATTATGTTTTTCCTGATTTTGTCATGTTTTTGCAGCAACGTTTTTGGAAAGTGGGAGATGAATTTGGAAAAATGGCCAAGAGAGGTTTTTACTCATAACGGGCTCATCTACAATAAAATATTTAACTTTTCTCACAGCTGTCATATTTTGGGAGATACAAGCGTCTGAGTTGACCCATCTGAGTTGACCCCTATTTTCAGCAGTTCGGCCAATCTTTCATGGCAGACAGTTCAAACTTTTCAGGGATTTGTTTCTATCTTTGTCCAGGTTGTTGATTTCGACCTCTTGACCCTGGGGTAGATTCTTTTCTATAATTTTTTGTAATTTAAATGTGTTAAGGGGTGTAGCTTAGTGTGGATTTGAGAAGCAGAAGACCATCATTGTAATGTAGCTCACTGTGAACATGTTTTATTTTCCAAATAATACAGTGCTATGTTGTAGGATTCTTGTGATTAATTTTACTGGTGATGTGCATGTCTCATTATTAAATGAAATTTCTCTGTTTACGTACCTGTTCTCTCTCTGAATTGTTTGCAGGAGTTATAAAACAAAATTTGTTGCAATATACACTCTGTTTTGACTGTGAATAATTTCCATGTTTTCATCTGATTTTTGGCTGAAGAATTCTCAATTTCTCTTCAGCTTAATTGACTTCTTTCATTTTTCTTCTATCCCATTTCATCTAAATCAAAAAATCTAGTGAGTTGTCTACCTTTCCCTACAAGATTAGCCTCTTGAAAATGGATTTTGATTATTTTGTTGTTGTGTCTCCATAGCCCAATGGTTCCTCTTCTCTGCCCCTACGCAATTCTTTAAATCAAAACCTTTGTACAGTAATAACTAGCCTAAAATATATTATAAACAAAACTAGATGAGACAGAGAGAGCCCTCTATGAGTCTTAGAGGGCTAGATCCAGGACTCCAAGTGGTTTGAAGTTACCTCTATGATTTCCTCCACATCCTTGGGAAAATTACAAAGTGATAACATAGTGGCGACCATACTGGGGAACCTTCCTCAAAAAAGCATATCAAGTTCCATATTTGATTACTGATGGTGGATAGTGACCAGACACAAGAAGGTTGAATCATCCACCTAGCAACTTCAATCAACTTCATGTCAATTCCAATTCAAATACTCCACTGGAGGAAGAACCTAAAGCATGACCATACCATTTGAAAAGATCATGTATTTAAGCTGGAAGTTTATCTAAGATATGATAGGTTTTATTTTTAATTATTTCTTCCTTTATCATGATCCTGATCCAGATGATATTGCCAAAAGTTATGAAGAGCATGTTCAACCTAATGAGCCTCAAGAGGTTAAGCCTAGTGTTACAATCCCTGTACATACTCCTACACCTGTAAAAATTGAGAGAGAGTGACGCATATCTGGGAGAGGAATTTATGTATTAGTTTAAGAGATCTCTTGGCATTGTATTGGCTATCTATATTAAGGAAGTTTTGTTGGGTTTTCTTCCCCTAGAGGGTTTCCCATGATAAATGTTGTGTCTCTTATGATTGTGTATTTCTCAGTGATCTTGGATTATGCTATTGTTATATAATGAAATGCAAACTATAATAATGGCGTAAACATTAACACCTCGTACCATCTTGCAATTGTTCTTTCCAAATACAGTATCCACTCCTGCATCATCCATCTTGCTTACAGATATTAGGCTCCTGGCTAGTTTTGGAATGTGCAGAACCCTAGGGAGAGTTCTAATCCTTCCATCTTTTAGAAGCAACTTGACCCTACCACGTCCCAAGATTTTTGTTGTCGATTCATCTCCTAGGAATACATCACCACCATCGTATTTTTCATATTCAGAGAACCACTCCCTGCGAAGAGTCATATGGTATAACGCACCTGAGTCAATCAACCATACATCACGGTCTGCATGTGTACTTTTAAATGCCAGGTAAACATCACCTCCTTCTTCAGTGGATGTTTTCTCCTCTGGTGAAGAGGTACTATCCGATCCCTTTGGTTTATCAACCTTCTTAGACTTGCAATATTTCTTATAATGCCCTGTTTTACCACACTTCTAGTATTTCCTCAAAGATTTTCCTGGAGACTTAGATCTATCTGTAGATTTAGATCTCCACCTCAAAGGCTTACCAGGGTTCATGTCTTGGGTACGCCCTCTTACAAATAAAGCATCTGTGTTGTGACCATCCATGATTTTCCGCCTCATCTCTTCAGATAACAAGTATGTAACTACATCCTCGTACTTCAATGTAGATTGAGTGGTACTACCTATTGTTACAACCAGATTATCCCAAGAGTCTAGCAAAGAACATAACAAAGTAATACACTTATCTTCTTCTGCAATGGTAATATTAACAGAGCCAAGTTGACTTACCAGAGTATTAAAGGCATTTAGATGTTCTATCACAGAATCTCCATCTTCCATCCTAAGATGATACAGCTACTTTCGAAGAAACAACTTTTTTACCAGGGACTTTGATTGATACAAATTCCCCAACTTATCCCATAGTTCCTTGGTTGTAGATTCTCCTGAGACATTCAACAACACAGACTCTGCCAGGGAGGGTCGAATAGTACTCCTTGCTCTTCTGTCCAGCTTCTCCCAATCTTCCTTCGACATACCAGTAGGTGGTGTACTGGTAGTTTGTGTACTAGTAGGTTGTGTACCAGTAGCATGTGTGCTAGTAGACAGTGTACCAGTAGGTTGTGTACCAGGATCCACAGCGATCCATTGTTCTTTTTCTACAAGAAGGTCCTCCATCTTCAGCTTCCATAGCTCAAAGTTTTTACCGTTGAAATTCTCTATATCGATTCTAGAAGAGCTTTTCATTCCTCTTTCTGCACTCAAATCACCACTGCAAAAGCTCCCACTAAACCCAGGTTTATCATAGACCCAAGATAAACTTGATCTATCAAGACCAAGCCAAACCCTCAACAACAAAGGCGTCCCTCTGAAGCCAAAAACGAACTCTGATACCACATGTAATTTTTAAACCTGTGAAGTAAAGCAATGCATATAGATTCTTAAGAAAAACAGAATTTAATCAATGGCTCATTCACATAGTACACAAAGATTTATACCGGAAACCCTCAACCGGGAAAACCTTTCTTATATTCATTATTCGAATTTCACCATTCACTATACAATATATATATACAATGTTTTTAGGTATTCCATAGATACCAAAACCCTAATCCCTTAATCATGGATTAATTTACAAAACCGCTAAAAATAGCAAAAACCACCCAAAAAACATTTCGGGCCGCTGCCCCGAACGTTGCGCATAACCAGGGGGGCATACCTTCCCCCCCCTGGGACCCCCTAGGAAAGCGCCCGGCGCACACGAAACAAAGAGCACTACTAGAGGGATCGTCAGACGCAGTTGTCATATCTGACACGCCCACACACACACATGCAAAGAATAAAACACCTACCCAACATATCAGTATATCAAATCACTCATTCAGGTGAAGGTAAAACCGTAGATTTTTCACCTCACCAAGTTGTAATCAAGGATATAAAAGATCCTAAGCATGTTCTTGCAACTGGAATTTTTGATGATATTACCAGGTTGTACAAGTTTGACAACTTTGGATCATCATATTTTTCATTATTTTTTGTTGTTCATAGTAATGACTTGAGCAAACTTTGGCATGAGCGGTTTGGTCATCTAAACTATCGCTCATTGCATCAACTATGTAATCAACATATGGTGATTGGTCTTCCTCCTGTTTCATGCAGAGATGGTGTTTGTTCTAGTTGTGTTCTCGGCAAACATCATCGAGACAGTTTTGACAAACGTGCGTCTTGGCACGCCTCGAGCCCTTTGTAGCTTGTTCACAGTAATTTTTGTGATGCACTTTCTTCTCCTTCTTTTTTTGGGTGCAATTATTTCTCAACTTTCATTGATGACTTTTCCAGACATACTTGGGTTTACTTCTTAAAACTTAAGAGAGAAGTTTTTGACAAGTTTTTGGCCCACAAGGCCCTTGTAGAAAAGTAATCTGGACATGAAATTCAAAAGTTAAGAACAAATAATGGAGGCGAATATGTGAACAATAATTTTACAAGTCACTGCACTACACAGGGCATCCAAATGCAACACATTTTTCCATATACACCACAACAAAATGGTGTTATTGAGAGAAAAAACTGCACATTAAAATAAATGGCTAATTGTGTGATCCAATCTAAGGGATTAAGTCTAGAGTATTAGGCGGAAGAAATCAACTGTGAAAACTACATAGTAAATCACACTCCCACAAAGGCTCTTAAAAATATAACACTGAAAGAAGCTTGGACTAAAATTAAACCAGATGTAAGTCACTTATGTGTATTTGGCAATGTAGCATGGGCTCATGTTCCTGATGAGAAAAGGAAATCATTGCAGCCTAAAAGTGAGAAGTGTATATTTATTGGTTATTCTGAAGATTTTAAAGGTTATAGACTTCTTCAACCACATTGTAATGATATTATTATTAGAAGAGATGTTAAATTTGATGAAAATCTCTTGGCCTGCAAGCCTAATTCGGCAATTATACCTTCTTCAGCCTGCGAGTCATCTTCGGCGTTTGTACCTTCTTCTGTTCATATTCTGGTTTCTTCTTCAGATGATGACAGTGAGGATGAAAATCCACCTCCGCCTGCTCACCTTCCTCTAGATGAGTCCTTTGAACCTGAACCAACACCAGTTCCACTGCTTCCTAGATGGGTTCGTTCAACACAAGTAGCAGTTGGTGGTCTTGTCAGTGATCCTTCAGATTTGCGTCGAACACGTTCACAGTTCCAGCAAGCCTCTTCTATTTTGGCTCAAGTTTCAAAGACTCGTGATCCAAAGACATTTGCAGAAGCTTCAGGTCATCCAGATTGGGATACAGCAATGAATGAAAAGTATCGTTCTTTAATGGAAAACGATACTTGGGATCTTATACCTCTTCCAAAAGGAAGAAAACTTGTCATGTGTAAATGGATCTACAGAACTAAGTGCGCATCAGATGGAAGTGTTGAAAGACACAAGGCTCAATTAGTTTCTAAAGGATTTTCCCAAGTTGAAGGAATTGACTATAATGAAACCTTTTCCCCTGTAGCCAAAATAAATTCCATCTGCCTTGTTCTTTCCCTTTGTTGCCTCACATAAATGGGAGGTCCATCAGATGGATGTTAAATCTGTCTTCTTGCACAAAGATTTGCAAGAATAAATATACATGGAACAACCTCTTGGTTATGTCCAAAATGACTCTAGCCTTTTTTGTCGCCTTAAGAAATCTCTTTATGGTCTTAAGCAAGCTCCCCAATCTTGGTATGCCAAATTGGACAACTTTCTTATTGACACTGAATTATCTAGATGTCACTCTAATACTAATGTATATACCAATAAAGTAGGGAGACATCTCATAATCCTTGTCCTTTATGTTGATGACCTTATCCTTACTGATAGTGACTCAAAACTTTTAAACCATGTGAAAACCGGCCTTAAGAAGAAATTTGAAATGAAGACTTAGGATTTTTGCACTATTTCCTTGGCCTCCAAGTTTTGCAAACCAATGAAGGAATTTTTCTTTCCCAGTCTAAGTATGCTTGTGACCTTCTTCGTCGCTTTCACATGGACAATTGTAAACCAGCCCCTTCTCCCTTCCAATCTGGAGACAAGCTTACTACCACATGTACTTCTCCCGAAGTTGATGCCACCCTATACTGTCAGTTAGTTGGTAGCCTATTATACTTGACTCATACCCATCCTTATCTTTCCTTTGTTGTTGGTCTTGTTGCCCGGTATATGCAAACACCCCATGAAAGCCACTGGAAAGCAGCTAAAAGGATACTTCACTATTTCCGTGGTACAGTTCAGTTCATGATACATTACAGTTCATAGGGGAATCCTTTATTGGTTGGTTTCACTGATTCAGATTGGGTCGGCGACCCTGATGATCGAAAGTCTACTACAGTTTGTGTTTTCATCCTTGGTTCAGGACCTGTCACTTGGGCCTGTAAGAAACAATAGGCTATTGCACTTTCTTCAGCAGAAGCAGAGTACCGAGCAGCGGTAAATGCAAGTGAGGAATCCTTGTGGCTTCAACAGATCCTTTTAGAGTTTGGATTCTAGTAGCAGCATCTGACTAGCCTTTGGTGCGACAATCAGAGTGTCATCAATCTCGCCAAATAACCAATTCAACATCAGCGCAGAAAACACACCGAGCTACACATGTACTTCATCAGAAATCCCATTCATGATCAAGTTATTGAAGTGCTATTTTTTCCTACAGAAGATCAAGTTGCAAAAATTTTCACATAGTCTCTGACAGAAGCAAAGTTTTCCAAACTTTGATCTAAGTTAGGAGTTCACGAAGTTGTCATTAAGGGGGGATAGAGTCTAATGCCTCCTTCCTTCTCCTATTGTGTCACTATTGTAAATCCTTCAATCCTATCCCAAGTTGTTCTTAAAGGGGGATGTTAGCATATTTATACACTTAGGAGTTAGTTAAGATATACTTGGTCTAATGTGTCGTTCAGTAAAAGTGTGTTTCTTTAGTATGCATTTGTAGTTAGGAAATCCGATGGTCACGATATGTTCCTGGCATGGAGTGATCTGACGGTTCATATTCTCCTCGATCTTAATGGCCATTGATTTGTGGCTTAGCACTCTATTGGTCCATGATCTCTATTTAAAGAGCATGGGGGGTCATTTGTCGATGATCGATTATGAGAAACTCTCTTGTAAAATCTCTTTGTAATCTTTTTATTTTTCATTAATAAATTGCTTCAAGTGGTCACGTTCGTTGGGGTCGTGGATGCTTCCTCGTAGGGGTTTTACCACGTCAAAACATTGGGGTGTTGATCTTTGATCTGGTTGTGTGAGCAGTTACTAAAGGTGTTTTTCCTCTGTTGGAATACATGTGTTTTTGAACACAAACAAAATGTCCTACTTCTATGTGAAACTTTTTTTCCATATAATCATGCATGGGAAACCTTTGAATACTTCACCACCATCAATGAATTGTAACCAAGGTAAATTATCGACCCTAATTATGGAGCCTAACCCCAAGGGGATCAAGAGAGACAAACCCATGACCTGCCCTACTTTGGGGGGAAGGATCTCACATCTAACTCATGATCACTTGAGCTAATGCTCGAGCCTACTTCTAAGTGAACTTTATATTTATGCAACTCAAAACAGTTGTTTACAACATCTCATGACCACCTCTACTAAGACCTATGATAATGGACTTACCTCTTGTTGGGTCTCCATTTTGACATCATTTTAACTCTCAATTAACCCTCTTATCTACCTTTTTCTTCACACTTTTAATAAAATAACCCTCCATTACCATCTTATTCCACATTTATACAAGGTTTATTTGATCAAGAAAATTTAAGGTAAATAAAAATTGTTTTGTGATATTTTCTTCATTTTTTATAACATAAGAAGTACCAAAGTTACCTAAAGGATATCTAATAGTATGTGTTTCAAGTTGTCAAGGATTGTGAAGCTATCATGTAACCTCCATTGTAGCACCATAAAATCCATATCTAGTAGTTTGAAGATGATTTAGATTTTGTGCAGTTACCCCAGCAGCTCAAAGATGTCCTAAATATCATGCAGTTATTCTAGCAACTACAACCTGTATGGTGACAGTGAGTGGTCAAATAAATATTGCTACAACTATCTCATAAACAAACCATAAATGAGAAAAATAATTATATTAGTTGGAATTATACTCCAATTAATATTGGTAGGCTATGAAATAATATTAGTTGGGATTAGATACCAACTAAAGAGATTTGAGAATGTAAATACATTTGTATGTATATTTTGATTATTTAGTGTACTTCTATTAAGTTGGGATTATTTCCAACTAATGTGGAACTAAATCCTACTTTTATTCCTTGTATTGGTCATGTAATTCTATTAAGTTGGGATTTTTTTCAACTAATATGGAGCTAAATCTTACTTTCATTCATTGTATTGGTCATGTAATTCTATTAAGTTGGGATTCTTTTCAACTAAAATGGAACTAGAACATACTTCCACTCTTAGATTATATTTATACTCCAAGTAATTAATGGAGTTTGTTGTATTAGTCTCTCTAAAATAAAGACTTGGACTGTTATGGAGGAGGTTGGAAGAGGAGAAAGCTAGAGTTTGGAATTGGAGAAGGAGATTAAATGTATGGGAAACATTCTTGATAGTAATAAAATTCTTTCTCATTTATATTTCAATCATTCTTTAGTTTTAGTTTAATGTAATTCAGTTCAATTACTTTTTATTAATGTAATTTATAAGTTAAATGGGCATAGAGATTTCCTTCATATGCATCGAGGAAGGACCCCCTTGGTTGCATGGAAGGAGAGATCCATGACCCATTAGAGTAGAAATAGAGTAGATGTATTTTTATTCATTTCACTTATGTTGTTTTCTTTATTTATATGTGTTGTTTACCTTCAACCAATGTGTGGTGTGCAAATTTCAGGTTTTATTTCACAACTTACATATTAAACATTCATTTATTAAGTTATATATTGAAAATACCAAAACGGAGTACTATTGTAGAAAGGTTCAGATATTAAAGTTGGACACTTAACTGTAACCATTTATTACAACACTAGTGGATATAGTAAATTATAATTTAATAATGAATATGCATTAGTTGTAAATCAATTTGCAAATGATTGTTATTATTTAAACTTCGACTTTCATTTATTTTCATAATCTGCAAGTTAGCATTCAAAGCATGGTTGCATTTAAACAATAATCAAAATGGAGTATGAGCTATAGTAATTGACATTTACATAAATGAGCAAAATATGTACAATGTGTTACAACAATTATCAACTTTAGTATACTATAATTCAAACATAAATATGAATGGACTACACAAAATCATTTGTATTTTCAATTTTCACAAAGTAGAGTAAGAGTCTTTTATTTTAATTCCCTAAAAGTAATTTATATTTTAATCAGATTAGGAAAGTTAAATTTCTTTAAATATAATAGATTTATCATGCATTAGGCATAATATATAATCAATTGACACAAGTGACTTAGTTTTGCACATACAATGCAGGAATATCTCGCGAGTACAAAACAAACCCCCGGTTTGATAATTAAATGATCAACAATTAAATAAAACAATATTTAATTGACCCATCATTTTTGGCGACGTTACCGGGAAGATATTCAAAATTAGAAAACTTATTCATATTGGTTTAGGAAAAAAAAACACATGGTAAATAGATATTGACAAGAGGAAATGTCGTCCCCAAGGTGTAGGATAGTAGGTGACAGAGTGTGTTGTTAAGGCGCTCTGTGATGTTAAGTCACCGGTTCGAAACTTGCAGGGACAAAAAATCTAGCCATGTTAAGAATTGGTGTGGCTCAGGCCAGGTGCGATCCCCAGGTGATTTTGATGGCTTAGATACCCCTGAGTCGCGGTTTCTTAGCCACAAGTTAGTCCCACATGTCATGGACAAATTAACAAACAAAAAAAAAAAAAGAGGAAATGTCGACCACCCCTCTCTATATGATCTGATACGTAGTGTTATGCATTTAAAATTAGGGCATATAGCTGCATGAATTTAGTTGCAAACCCAAAAAGAATATCTTTGTGATGCAGTAAGATCCACTCATAGTACTAATTTCCTTGCAGGAAGCTTGGTAAGAGAAATAAAGCATTGATGTTTTGAGGATTCCACTAGAGAACAAGTTAATGGAAATTCATTTCAAGAAGGTAGGAAGCTTGGTAAGAGGAATAAAGCGTTGATGCTTTGAGGATTCCACTAGAGAAAAAGTTAAGGGAAATTCATTTCAAAAAGGTATGTTATGCATTGATTGCATTTATAAAATTTATAAAACTTTCCTCAAGTTTTGGATTGCAATAAAACAACATCACTTCTATTTTCAAAGCAATCTCATATCTTAGATAATGAGACACTTTGTGGAATCTATGGAGTTCCCACGGTGGTTATGTCAAGTTCTCATTATATCAACCTCATACTTTCGATAATGAGACACTTTGTGGACTCTTTGAAGTTCCTACAGTGGTTATGTCGGGATCTCATTATATCCTACCGCAATTGCTATAGAAAAGTGTTGTTTTTGCATTTGATATAGACCTTGTGTAGGTCATATCACAAAATTTGGGAACTGGGTATTTGCAATTTTTAGTATGGGGGTGCCTTACATTGAAACTTATATGCCTATGAAAAATATCACATACCCATATCATAATTTGAGAGATATAAATTGTTTATCATATTAGTGTGGTATTAAGGATTAATGACCTTACTAAGAACATAGTTGGGACAGACAATTTTTGGTAGGCCAATTGGATAGATATTTTAAAGTTGTTTCTAGGGTACATTATCCTTTCAATCTAGTTTACAACACAACTTGAATCACTTCATATCGATAATGTACGATAAAGTTATGCCATAATTACTAACTGTCTATCATAAATCTACACTGCTAAAACTCTATTTTCTTAGGATGTTCATTGGTACATTTGACCCATCAATTATTCATATTTGAAGAAACTATTTCTATGGAGAATATCCACATGAATCTATCCTCACCTACCACTGGAACCATATTAATCCGACATCAGATAAAAAAGTTATTCCTACTAGTCATTACCTATCCTAAAAACAGCACTGCTAAAACTCTGCCTGCCATAATGATCGTTGGCATTTTTGACATAGCAATTCAAAGTATTTGTTAAATTTGTTTCTAGTGGAGATATCTACATAAGTCTACTTCCATTCCCAACTAGAATTACTTCAATCAAACATCAAATGAAAAATTTGTACTAAAGAGAGTCATTGTTGGTCTAAGATGGAAATTAAAAACAGTTATGTTATATAGGTTGTTCTTTATCAGATTTGACACATTAGTTGAGGACATATTAAAAACATATTTTTACTAGAGATATCCTTGGGAATTCAATTCAACTTGGCTTTAGAAGCACTTCAATCAAACGTCAGACAAAGAAATTATCAGCAAAACACCATCAGGTAGTCTAGGTTGGTCAGTGCTCCTCGGGAGGTCAAAAAGAATGAAAATGTATTATTATATATTTTTCATATTTGCTTTCAATGCATTATTTGCAATTATTTAATATTTATGGAGAGAAGAAAGCTCATACGCCTCTCTTCCTCCATAATCTCACGTTTTATTGTAGAAAAAATGCTAAGTTTTTGTATGTCACAAAAGGACTAAGCATGTCAATTTATGAAAGGGTGATTTTTTAAGACATCAAAAATGGCATATCACCAAGACATCCAAACAAAAGGAAGTATGGACAGAGTACAAAATAAATGAATATTTTGAAGATCAAGTGAAGACATAGCTACAGAGGTCAAAGAGGCAATGCTACAGTGACCAAAACAAGTGCTGCAGAAATTTATAAGAGTGCTACAAAAGTCAAGAAAGAATGATATGAAAGAAAAGAGGCAATGATCCATCTTTATTCCTTATCATTGTCCATCATCCTTATACAGTACCATTGTTTCCCAATAAGACTTCAAGAAGATCGCATATCCTCTATTACTGCAAAATTATGGTATGCAAATACATTTTCTTCACTTTCTGAATATAATGAAGTTTCCTTTGTTTCCTCATAATTTCACAAGCAAATCATTAGTGTAACCATCATTGCTACCAAATCAAAACATCATCCCACTACCTGCTCCACCCACTCTTAAACTCCATAACTCCCTGCTCCACCCACTCCTAACTCACTCAATAAGGTAACTCGGCCTACTTACATAGCTAAGTTTTTTATCTATCATATTTTCTTCCTAAAAAAAAAATTAAAAAACAATAATAATAATAATAATAATATGATGGTGAAAGCCTATTTAAGGTGTGATCCAGGTGGATATCAGTGGCCACCCACCTTTTTCAACTGGCTCAAAACAGTTTTCTGGCAATTTTGGTAATTTACTACTTTTAGCAGTTTTTAACTTCTGGGGCCATTTTGAGAGCCTAAATGAAGATTTTTCGGGATTGAGCCCCCAAAATGAATCTCCTCGACAATACCTTTCTAACGAGCTATCGTGAGACCCAAACGGAGATCATATGTCAAAGTTACGCCCCTGGGAAGTTGATACACCAAACTACCCAAAACAGGGTCCACAAAACTGTTGGTTTTTCATCTTCCGGGGTTAGGGTTTTGGATTTTCCTTATGATAAAAAGGTCTTTCAAGCCTCATTGTAAAATTATCTCCTTGCGAATGAGAGTATTCGTCACATATCTTCTCAGAAATAAGTTGTCACCATTCTAGTGAGTCTTTCACTCTTTATTTTTACAGTGTTTGTACATTTTCGTGCATTAATAAAAAATTGTGTATTATTGTATCTCTGTATTTATGGTTGCATCTCTAATACATTGTTGTTATATTAGTAGATATATAAGATATCTCTTTACATTTCTTTATTATATCTTCGCTCTCATTTCGTGCTGAAAATAATCTGGATCAGTGGTATCAGAGCAGATTGTTCTTGATCGTTTTTCAGTGCATGTCCCCGACAAGGTCCGAGTATAGCAAGTTGGGTCTCAAGTTTGTCTCTCTTGAAGATAATCGCTCTCGCACGCCCAAAAAACCCTCCATGGCGGAAAAAAAGAAAAACAACAGAGCATACGATTCTATTAATTTGTTGCTTGAGCAAGCTCTCACGCGACAAAGGGACAAAATGATGAAGAATTGTGTTCACATCCTTCAACGCTTGTCGATAACAACAGTGGTGTTTTCATCAAGCGACCACTTTGGAGGCACCTTGCCTTTCAAGGTACAAGTTAATTTTGATATTCTCGTATTTGAAGGTCAGATAGATGTGGATGCCCTAGACAAATGGTTAAGTATGCTAGAAGGTTATTTATCTGTTCATCATTTTTCTAACAAGGAAAAGATCACCTTCGCACTCTGTAAGGATCTCCCCCAAGTGGAATATATGGGGTCGATCCCACTTGGGATTTTTTTGTGGATGCGGACAAGGAACAATATTACCATGTTGGCAACTATGAAGACCAGTACATGAGATGGACCACATTGCGGAAAGAGAGGGGCCAAGCAATGTCAGAGTTCACGAATATCTTCTATACCTTGCGCACCAAGCTGGGTATCAAAGACTCCGAACGACATTTGGTTCTGAAATACTGTGGGGCTCTACACAGATACATCCAAACTGAAATGGATTTTCTAGATATCTCATCACTGGGTGTTGTGAATCGATATGTTGTTAAAATCGAGCAAAAATTTAGGCACCAGAACAAACGGGAGTTCGGATATGCAAATCCACAACAACCAAAGTATGAGAAAGACGGCCTTAACAAACAGATTCCTAAAAACCAATCTAAGCCACAGGAAAAGAAGGGTCACTGGAAGACAAAGGACACTAGAAAATGGTGTGATTTCCACAAAAGCCCTTGGCACAACACCAATGAATGTCGTTCAAAACAATCATTGGTGCTTGAGATCAAATACAAGGAGTCGAACACTGATTCAAAATATGGTTCTAAAAACACTGATAAATGACAAATCATCGATGCATACCCCATTCTTATTGTCGCAACTGCAGCGATTCAACCAGAAGAACCAACAGATCCTGAAAAGGGGGAGCGCATTTTTCATTCACAGATGTGAATGAAGGGGACCCCGCTGCATTTTATTGTTGATAGCAGAAGCCAAAAGAACCTCATCTCAGCAGAGGTCGTCAAACAGTTGAGATTGTCGACAACATCACACCCGCAGCCATACAACAATGGGTGGCTTCGCCAGGGACGAGATCTTCGTGTCAACCAGCAGTGTCGATTGTCATATGGCATCCAGCCCTTCAAGGATGAGGTATTATGTAATGTTGCCCCACTGGATGTCTGTGATGTTCTCTTGGGCCAGCCATATATGTGGAAGCGCCATGTTGTTTATGAGTCTCGACCTCGTAGTGTCATTGTTACTTTGAGGGGTCATCTCTACATAATACCAAAGGTAGTTCCAACTATTGTCCCCCCTAAACAGTGTCGCAAGGTAGTATCTCATACTACAAAATTCAGCTTCTTCACAATCTGTGCAAAAGGTGCACAGAAGGACATTACAACCACTGCAGCTTCGGTACAAGCACCTTCTATCCAACAGAAGCAGGTCGACAAGATTGCAACAAAGGGAAATGATTATTTATTTACACAGTCATCTCATGTAGTCAGACTGGTTAAAAAGGTCCAACCCTTCCAGCCACAGGTTCGAAACAACCTTCAACAAGCTAAGCAGTGCAACTTCTCCAACAAGGCAAGCAAGTCATCAAGATACAGATTCAGCAAACGCTTTTCTCTCTCCCTCGGGCACTCAACACAATGGAGACCATTGCTCCCTAAGGAGGGAGGAATGATCCAGGTGGATATCGATGGCCACCCACCTTTTTCAACTGGAAAACAGTTTTCTGACAATTTTGGAAATTTACTATTTTTAGCAATTTTTAACTTCCGAGACCATTTTGAGGGATTAAATAAAGGTTTTTCGGGATCAAGCTTCTCAATGATAGTCAAAGGCTCTAATTGAGCCCCAAAAATGAATCTCCTCAACGATACCTTTCTAACGAGCTATTGTGCGCCCCAAACGAAATCGTATGCCAAAGTTACACCCCCGGAAAGTTGATACACCAAACTACCCAAAACAAGGTCCACAAAATTGTTGTATTTTCATCTTCCGGGGTTAGAGTTTTGGATTTTATTTATGATAAAAAGGTCTTTGGAGCCTCATTGTAAAATCATCTCCTTGCGAATGAGAGTAGTCGTCACATCTCTTCTCAGAGATAAATTGCCACCATTCTAGCGATTATTTCACTCTGTATTTTTACAGTCTTTGTACATTCTCAGTCATTAATAGAAAATTGTGTATTACTGTATCTATGTGTTTATGGTTGCATCTATGATACATTTATGTTATATTATTGGATATCCGAGATATCTCTGTACATTTTTTTTATTATATCTCCGCTCCATTTTGTGCCTAAAATAATTCAGACCAATGGTATCAAAGCATACTGCTCTTGATCGTTTTTCAGTGCATGTCCTCGACGAGGTCCGAGTATAGCAAGTTGGGTCTCGAGCTTGTCTCTCTTGAAGACAATTTCTCTCGCGCGCCCAAGAAACCCTCCATGGCGAAAGAAAAAAAAAAACGACAAAGCAGACGATTCTATTAATATGTTGCTTGAGCAAGCTCTCACGGAACAGAGGGACGTAATGATGAAGAATTTTCCCCACATCCTTCAATGCATGTCGATAACAATAGGAGCGTCTTCATCAAACGACCACTTTGGAGGAACCTCGTCTTTCAAGGTACAGGTTAATTTTGATATTCCTATATTTGAAGGTCAGATAAATGTGGATGCCCTAGACAAATGGTTAAGTCTGCTGGAAGGTTATTTCTATGTTCACCATTTTTCTGACAAGGAAACCAATTGGGAGCAAAGTTCCACATAGGAATCAAAAATATATGGGGTCGATCCCACTTGAGAGTTTTTTGTGAATGCGGTCAAAGAACAATATTACCATGTTGGCAACTGTGAAAACCAGTACATGAGATGGACCACACTGCGACAAAAGAGGGGCCAAGCAGTGTCAGAATTCACCAATACCTTCCATACCTTGCACACCAAGCTGGGTATCAAAGACTCTGAGCGACATTTGGTTATGAAATATTGTGAGGGCTCTACACAGATACATCCAAACTGAAATGGATTTTATGGATATCTCATCACTCGGTGTTGTGTATCGATATGTTGTTAAAATCGAGCAGAAATTTAGGCACCAAAACAAACGGAAGTTCAGATCTGCAAATGCGCAACAACCAAAGTATAAGAAAGACAGTCTTAACAAACAGCTTCCTGAAAACCAGTCTAAGCCACAGAAAAAGAAGGGTCACGGGAAAACGAAAGACACTGGAAAATTGTGTGATTTCCACAAAAGCCCCTAGCACAACACCGATGAATGTCACTCAAAACAGTCATTAGTGGTCGAGATCAAAGACAAAGAGTCGAACCCTGATTCAAAATATGATTCTGAAAATACAGGTAAAAGACAGAACATTGACGCAGACCTCACTACTATTGTCGCAATCGCAGCAATTCAACCGAAAAAACCAATAGATCCTGAAGAGGGGGAGAGCCTATTTCATTCACAAATGCGGGTGAAGGGGACCCCATTGCATTTTATTGTTGATAGCGGAAGCCAGAAGAACCTATCTCAATAAAGGTCGTCAAACAATTGGGATTGTCAACAACACCACACCCGCAACCATACAACATTGGGTGGTTTCGCCAGGGACGAGATCTTTGTGTCAGCCAGCAGTGTTGATTGTCATACGGCATCCAACCCTTCAAGGATGAGGTATTATGTGATGTTGCCCCACTAGATGTCTGTGATGTTCTCTTGGGCCAGCAATATATGTGGAAGCGCCATGTTGTTTATGAGTCTCGACCCCGTAGTGTCATTGTTACTTTGGGGAGTCATCTCTACAGAATACCAGAGGTAGTTCCAACTATTGTCCCACCTAAACAGTGTCGCAAGGTAGTATCTCATACTACAAAATTCAACTTCTTCACAATCTATGCAAAAGGTGCACAGAAGGACACTGCACCACTGCAGCTTCAATACAAGCACCTTCTATCCAACAGAAGCAGATTGACAATATTGCAACAAAGGGAAATGATTCTTTCTGCACACAGTCATCTCATGTAGCCAAAATGGTTAAAAAGGTCCAACCCTTCCAGCCACAGGTTCGAGACAACCTTCAACAAGCTAAGCAGCGCAACTTCTCCAACAAGGCAAGCAGGTCATCAAGATGCAGATTCAGCAAACATTTTTCCCTCTCCCCCGGGCACTCAACGCAATGGAGATCATTGCTTTCTGAGGAATGAGGATTGATCCAAGTGGATATCGATAGCCACCCACCTTCTCCAAATGGCTCAAAACAATTTTCTGGCAATATTGGTAATTTACTATTTTTAGTAGTTTTTAACTTCTGAGACCATTTCGAGGGCATAAATGAAGGTTTTCGAGATTGAGTTTCTCAATGATAGGTGAAGGCTCTAATTGAGCCCCCAAAATGAATCTCTTCGACGATATCTTTCTAACGAGCTACTGTGCGCCCCAAATGGAGATCGCATGTCAAAGTTACGCCCCCGGGAAGTTGATACACCAAACTACCAAAAACGGGGTGCACAAAATTGTTCGTTTTTCATCTTCCGGGGTTAAGGTTTTGGATTTTCTTTATGATAAAAATGCATTTGAAGTCTCATTGTAAAATCATCTCCTTGCGAATTAGAGTAGTAGTCACATCTCTTCTCAAAGATAAGTTGTCACCATTCTAGCGAGTCTTTCACTCTGTATTTTTACAGTCTTTGTACATTTTCACTCATTAATAAAAAATTGTGTATTATTGTATCTCTTTGTTTATGGTTTCATCTCTGATACATTTTTGTTATATTATTGGATATCTGAGATATCTCTATACATTTCTTTATTATATCTCCGCTCTCATTTCGTGCCGAAAATAATCTAGATCAAAGTGTCATCATTCGTGGAATGCTTGAAAACCAGTCTTTGGTGGGCATTCTTCGAACATGAAAAAAAATGCAATAAAATTCATTTTTTAGTTTCGATCATGGTTGAATGATTGAATAAAAATTACCAAACCATCCCATGTTTTGTTGTTTCATGGATCCTACTATTGTTATATCTATTATTTGCTACATGATCTACTACACCAAGTTGTTATTTGCTACAGTTTTTCAAAATTTTGCAATCTGTTACTAGCTTTGCAGATTTTACAGTTTGTTACTTGAGGTATAAAGATTTCAACCGAAAGGAAGACTTCCCTTTGATCAGAGAGTGGATTATGGATCACATGACAAAGCTTTTTATAGAATCAATTGGGTAAAGGAGGTAATTTTCTTTTGTTTTCTTATAAGTTTTTTAATTATTTGAAAATATTTTGCAAAGTCAATCTTATGTTTACTCTTATGACTCCTTGATCATATTAAATGCCCCATTTACTCGCATATAAATCACCATATCAGATTGGTTAAATAACCATGTTATTTCATGCCACTCTTTAAATAATCTTCCTCCATTTCACTCCCTTCATTCATCTTTAAGCTTTCTATGAAACCCTAATTGACAATCTAATGTTATTTTGGAGAACTGTGCATCTTTTCTATGCATTGTTGGTGATAATCAGAATCTTGGAGGAGGCATTCATTGCTATGAAATTGAAATCATTAAGTTATTGGAAGCAAATGCATAAATTAAAGAAATTTTCATGACAGTTCAAGAATGGAATGAAATTGAAAAAAAAAAAATGGCTACCTGGGCTCGAGTTGAATAGTACACAGTTTCAAAGTACGGATATGTGGAAGACAATTTTTTATGATTTATTTTACAAATTTTGCACTTTGCTCTGCTACATGTTTTGCATTCTACTCTACTACAAATTTTGTAGTCTACTCTACTACAAGTTCTGCAGTTTGCTACAAGTTCTGTTGTCTGGTACAAGTTTTGCAGAAACTTGTGGTCTATTATAAAATTCACAGATTGCTACAAGTTTTGTTGCCTACTACAAGTTCTACATAAACATGTAGTCTATTATAAAATTCACAGTTTGCTACAAATTATATTGTCCGGTACAAGTCTTGGATAAACTTGTAGTTTGTTATAACATTCACAGCTTTGCTACAAGATTTCAAAAAATTTTGTGGATTAGTTGCACATAGACATGCAACATCTTTAGTATGGGCAAGATGTTGGATCTCCATTTTGACATCATTTTAATTGTTAATTAACCCTCTTAACTACCTTTTTCTTCACTTTTTAACGAAATAACCCTCCATTACCATCGTATTCCACATTTATACAAGGTTTATTTTATCAAGAGCAATTGAGGTAAATAATGATTTTTTGTGATATTTTCTTCATTTTTGATGACTTAGAAGTATCAAAATTACCTAAAAGATATCTAACAATATGTGCTTCAAGTTGTCAATGATTGTGAAGTTGCCATGTAACCTCCAACATAGCACCATAAAATCGATATCTAGCAATTTAAAGATGATCCAAATTTTGTGCAGTTACTCCAACAACTCAAAGATATCATAAATAGCATGTAGTTATTCTAGCAGTGACAACCCATATGGTCACAATGAGAGGTCAAATAAATATTGCTACAACTATCTCATTAAAAAAATCATAAAGGAGAAAAACAATTATATTTGTTGGAATTATATTCCAATTAATATTGATAGCTATAAAATAATATTAGTTGGAATAAGATACCAACTAATGAGATTCAAGAATATAAACACATTTGCATGTATATTTTTGTTATTTAGTGTAGTTCTATTAGATTGAGATTCTTTCCAACTAATGTGGAACTAAGTTTTGCATTTATTCCTTGTATCGGTCACGTAGTTCTATTAAGTTGGGATTCTTTCTAAGTGAAATGGAACTGGATTCTACTCCACTATTAGATCATATTTCTACTCCAAGTAATGAATGGAGTTTGTTGTACTAGTCTCTCTATAAAAAGAGAATACTTAGACTGATGTGGAGGCTAGAAGAGGAGAAAGCTAGAGTTTGGAATTGGAGGAGATCAAATGTATTGGAGACATTCTTGATAGTAATAAAATTCTTTCTCATTTCTATTTCAATTAATATTTATTTTCAGTTTAATGTAATTTAATTCAATTACTTTTTATTAATGTAATTATAAGTTAAAAGGGAATGGAGATCTCCGTCATATGCATCGAGGGCCCCCTTGGTTGCATAGGAGAGATCCATGACCCATTAGAGTAGATGTATTTTTATTCATTTCATTTATGTTGTTTTATTTATTT
>ML784679.1:26208-37238 GCA_009831015.1 Picea engelmannii
TTGGGTTGTGTAACGCCCCCTCCACCTTTCAGAGCCTCATGAACCAGGTCTTTCGTCCTTTTCTTCGTCATTTTGTCCTAGTTTTCTTTGACGATATCCTCATATATAGCAAGACATGGAAAGACCATATGACTCATGTGGATAAAGTCCTCAGCCTACTCGCTCAGCACCAACTTTTCCTCAAACAGTCCAAATGTGCTTTTGGTGCATCCGAAGTAGAATACTTGGGTCATCTAGTGGGAAAGGATGGCGTCAGGGTGTACCCGAAAAAGATTGAAGCCATGCAAGATTGGCCGCACCCTAAGACTCTCAAAAGCCTGCGTGGATTTTTGGGCCTCACAGGATATTATCGCAAGTTCGTCAAGAACTATGGAAAGATTGCAGCACCCCTGACAGCACTCCTTAAGAAGAACTCCTTCACTTGGACCCCCACCGCTGATCAAGCTTTTCAAACTTTGAAGATGGCCATGTGCACCACTCCGGTTCTGGCTCTCCCAGACTTCACAAAGACATTTGTGTTGGAATGCGACGCATCAGGGAAAGGAATTGGTGTTGTCCTTATGCAAGAGGGTCGACCTTTGGCCTTTACGAGCAAACAACTGTCCGAAAAGAATCTGGGCAAACCTATTTATGAAAAAGAAATGTTGGCCATTCTACATGCAGTTGAATTATGGCATCCTTATCTCTTCGGGAAACGATTCCAAATTAAGACAGATCATCAAAGCCTCAAATACTTTCTGGAACAACGCATTTCCTCACAGGATCAAAAAAAATGGGTCACTAAACTCTTTGGCTATGATTATGAGATAATTTACAAGAAGGGAAAAGACAATGTAGTGGCAGATGCACTGTCCAGAAAATATGAAGACGAAGGATCCCTTTTTTCTCTTTCCTTCATTGTACCAGCTTGGCTGCAAGCTGTGCACCAAGAATGGCTACAAGACCCCAAAATCTCGCATCTAATTCAGCAACTGAAGAACAAGGCGCAGGCTCCCCCTGGGTACTATTTCTGTTGCTATTTCGTATATCATTTCTGTGTATTGTGAAGATTATGCTGGATATTTTACTGTTATTCTTTTATTTCTAGCATTTCGTTTCTGTTCTGCATTTTTTATATATCTGGTATCTTGCAGTAGGAAGGTAATAATGACATTATACTCAACATCGCAACACGACGATGAACACGATGCATGCAAATCATGCCACAACAAACATAACGACCTAACATGAAAGCACATCAAGAACCTGGAAGCAATGTACGACATTCAACCAACGAAGAATAAGAATGACTACCCGCCCATCCTACAATGCAATGGTTAGTACCTCTAGGACACATAAGAAATACTCAAGCCTAGGTTTCCATCGATTTTGACCATTTAAGGTCTCAAGGACGGTGACTGTTCTGAGGAACAAGGGGGTGTCTACTTCCCACTAAAAATCAAGTCCAACATCAACTAGATCAATCAATCAATCATAATCATTAGTTAATCATGGAGCAAGCGTAATCATTATCTTTATCAATCATACATCAACATTTAACTTATGGTGCCCATGATACCAATTTCTAACAACCATTCATCAACATTAAAATATTTGTTGTGTGTGATAGTAAACAAGCTCTAGAACAATCATCTGTCAACTTAATTAATGGCGCAAGAGGAAATTAGTTACTAAATCATTCATATATTGACACAACTTCATGATGAAAGATTAATTAACAACTTATTCATGACGCAAGAGTGATCAACATTAAATTTAAGGATGCAAGAGAAAGTAAGTAGTTCATCAATTATACAACGACAAGGGTTGAGCCGCAAGTGTAACCACTTTATTTTTATCACGTAAAAGAGAACATCGATGTCAACTCGAGGTGCACTATGATTCTAATACAACATACATCACATCGTTCAATGGCGCAAGAACAATTATCATTATTCATGGAAAAAGAAATATAATCATAAGACCCATCACACATCACTGAACATATTGAGCATTAATTATTGAACATGTTGCACCTCAAATTAAGCAGTAAAATTTAATAAGTTTCGAACCACCATTGTCCAGTGCTTGAATCGATGACTGAAGGCATATCAGGATGATTAATAACTACCAAGTCTATCCATAAAAATTGAAGGAGAATCAATCCATAGTGAAGAATTTATTTAAAAATTTCAAGACTAGCCTGCAAGTCCATACATAAGGGTTTTGGTGAAGAATAAGTTCTTAAAGATAAAAGGGGAACTTAAGCAGGCTCCTCAAGTTTCGCTAGAAGAATTTAGGAGGCCCCAAAGGATATACACAAGAAAAAAAACTATTCGGCATAAAGCACACCCTTCCACGATGAAATGCAACACATTGCAAAGATTGCAGACTTAACCACGAGTAAAATGGTACTTATAAGGGTTGGTTTAATCCATTAATACGCAATTCTCATCGAATTCTTAATTGATAGAAATGTTAAGTTTTTCCAATTTTAAAAACTCACAACATGAGGGTAGGGTTTTAGCTACTATTTAAATTATATTCCCCACAAATAGAATCCCTTTTTTCTTTATATACATTAAATAAAACAAGTGTATTCTCAACATAAGGGTAATACATGTTACCTAAAGTAAGGGTGTCTAAAAGAAGAATTGTCCTAGTTGTTTGTCATTACAACAAGGGAGGGTTGTCATCGAGCCTGAGTATCGAATGCATAGGAAAAAGAGACACCACATCCAATTTGCAAGGCAACAAGCACCGAAAATCAAGCCAGCACGCCCAGGGCCAAACCATGGAGAGGAAGTCCCATGAGGCACCATAAATATTTCACTGCAAAGAATGCCCTGCATTGATATTGAGGGTGAAGGAAAAACCATACTGAGGTTACTTCTCCCCATTTGACGCAGATCTTGATGTCAGGCATTCGCTAGGGATGTGTCTCATCAAAGTTTACAAATTGAATAGGTTAACTCTCATAGGATGATGATAGGGTTCGCTGGAAAGAAAGGTGGTGATGTAGAGCCTTAGGGATCTTGTCTAATGTAGGGATAAACGTATAACAACCATGGAAAAAACATTGTTGAGCGTAATCTAAGAACTAAATATAAACAGGTAAAATCAGTGAAGGAAAGGGGGTTCAGAGCTCCAGCTATTCCCCAAAAAAACTGAGTAAAGATTAGAACAAATCGTTGGGTGGAAGCCCCAAAACTTCATGGGGAAAAGATGAAATCGTTGGGCGCATTTAAACAAACATAGAGGAAATAAAGGTTAGTTTACAACCGAGCAACACGCAGAGAACCGAAAACATTTATTTTCTCTTGGGAAAGGGTTGAAGTGAAAAATGAAGAGGTACCTATTCTTGGATTCTATTAAGGGCACAGTGTCCAAAGAATTAGTTGTCACACCACTCAAACTCCTGTCAGCTCTAAAGTGCACATATACCCCAATTTGCTGGCAGATTATTTAATTGTTGCTCAAGGCAACTGGAGGTAGGCTTAAATTCTAACAAATAAAAAGAATCTGTGAAGGTAAACACCAGTCAATGGTGCACTGTCAGCACACCAATACGCCCCTTGATTAAAATGCCCAGATTTAAAGAGAAAAATTGGAATCCGATTATTAAATGATGTAAGGTAAGGGCCCAAGGTTTAATCACTGTCCAGAAATGATTTAGTCAAGCGAGGTAAGAAAAATGCATGGCATCCCAATGCTTGTTGATCGATTCCCATCCAATTCACCTATGAAATATACATATTGGGAGAGGTGGATTCATCGGCCAGGAGTATAGAATAATTAAAATACATAGTAAACTTGCCAGGGTAACAGAGAGTAAAATAAACAGTTTGTTGTGCAACACTAATCAGAAGGAAATTAAACTATTGTCAGAGGTAATAACAGATTCATTGTGCCTAACTGTCAAAGATCTTCAAATATACACTCACTCAAGAAGTCACAAGGTAAAAAGAATAAAATAAAAATGCTCAAAAGAATTCGCCCAGGTGTAAATTCGTTGAGTTTTTAATATAATCAATTTGCTGAGTTTTTTTTTTTGTAAGAAATTGAAGACCAAGCATTTAGTTCATTTTCCATTCCATTATACCATTATATCGTAGACAAAAACACATAATGCTTGTCCAAATCGGTGTACCAAAAAACGCAAACTTAGAATATTTAAGTATATATATTTATATACTTTTTTTTTTATTTCCAGGTTGCCAAATAAATGTAGACAAAAAATCAATAAGTCTGTCAAATGCCAGAATAACAATTGAAAATGTAGGCAGGAGGTTAATTCGTTTTTCCAACCATAATACCCATACAATGAAGACAATAGTGAGAGAATGCAAGGACCCAATGGATAACTCATCGAAAGTATCATCGGGGTTCTATCAGTCGAGGCGCAAAAAATAAACAACAAGGAAGCAAGATAATCCCACTGCCAAGGCCGTACTGAAGGATGCAAGTCAAACAATCAGGAAAGGACATCCATAGAGGTAGACAGATGAAAGGTTCACCTTTTCTTCACCATCCTCGCATAGGAAAGCACGGTGTTGAGATCCATAGTTATTTTAACGCTAAGACGATGACCATAGATCAGGCTCCTGGCTAACTGCTTAGGCTAGGACTGGTGAGCTAGGGACGAAGGATAAACAACCTCAAGGTCACAATCAACACACAGGGTGGTCATGACATGTGAGGAAACAGGGCCATAGGAGACAACAACCAATGAGCTAGGCTAAGAAAAATTTCAGATATCAATCTAATCATCCAATCTACTTACATAATCAACATGCATATCCAATCATAAAACCTACAACAATCTACCATTCAAATGAAGAAAGCGTTTTGTTGCCTGTTTGCCCACTCCGAAAGACTTCCCATGTGCTCCGTGCAACTCCCGCTTGTCAATCGTCGAGACTTCACTGGTACCTCCCAACCAATGCTAGGGGTACTCTTCTTCTCCCTTAGCCCCCCGAGCTACAAAGGGGCCACACACACTATCCAGCTACAAAGGGGCCACACACACTATCCAGAGATTTCGTTTAGCTCCCAGATCACCTCGCAAGGCCGAGATAGCACTCCTCTCTGAGCTGGGTATCCCAACTCCCATAAGTAAAACAGTCAAGTCGATATTTCTGAAGCGTAACATTACGCAAACAATAGATGATCCTTCCACCTTCTCCTTCCTTCATTATATAGAATTTCCCACTCCTGTCTTTCCTAAAATCTCATTTAATTAAAGTTTTAAAAATAAATTCCTAAAATTTCCTCTTCGTACAAGTCTCACCCATCCCCTACATTCCTCCATTATTTAATTCCTTTAATTAATTAATTATCTTATTTCCCTCACCCGCCTAGAGTTACTCCTAGAATCTCTCCTAGGTGTCCCCAAATTCCCTTACTGGTTTTAAATGCTTTCCCTACTATGAAGTTGCTAATTCAATAATTAGAAGGCTCTTAAATGATAGATTCTTTACTAAGTTGATTTTCCACTTTTTCCCTTAAGTTCCCTTTTCCCTTTTTACGTTACCTATTTTCCCTAGTTTTTTTTTTTTTCCCTCTTTCCCCGTTTTTACTTAGAACTCAAAAAGGAAGGTGTGGAATTTAACCCCTTTTTCCTTTTTTCATTAAATTAATATATTTTTAAATTATCAAAAGGTAAAACAATTAATTCCCTCTTTACATTTTATAACCACAGATTTTTTTTTTTTTTTTGAATAAATTAATTTCTTACTCCCTTCATGTTACAAGATTTTATGAAGATCATAATTATCATTTAAGTTGTTTTTGTTTTAATTATTATTATTGATTTWTTTTTTWTTATTTTTTTTAAAGGTAGACTAAATTTTACCACTAGCRTAATTTAGACTGAGACCTTAGATTTTGTACTGGGTGACAATTAATTAGGGAAATTGTTTTAAAAATTACTTAACACGTTATTTGTCTTAGGGCCATCTAGGTTCATCCCTCTATCATCAACAATGYGATGTACCCTTCAGGATGCACTAGGTGCTCCAAGGGTGCCACTYGCCTCATCTGTTCCTTTGCGTGATGTGCCCTTCAGGATGCACTACATGCTCCAAGGGTGMCACTCACCTCTTGACTGATTGGTAGACATCAATAACCCCTAGAGTCAATAGTCCACCAGGTGAACTTGTRGGAGATTAAGGGCCTCTAAGGAATAAGKCCCTCGCCTTATTGCGTGCCCCTTAGAATCATCRTGAGTGACTGCCGCAGTCTGCCCTCATGGCATCGTGGGTCCTCTCGAACTAGGTAATCGTTAACCTACAATTTGAGCCACGAAGGCAGTGCTAGTAGGTTGTGGCAGGGTTATTGTCCACACCTCTCCCTCAACATATCTGGTAGTCGTGTGTGACCCCTTTACTCCATATGTGAGTCTGGTCGGAAAGCTATCGTCAGCCTGCATCATCAAGAAATCATGTCAGAACATATCCACATCATATCATCTAGTCAGATGCACTAATATCACAGTAAAACAATCAAACCCCAATGGCACACTCCCTGAATCAATACAGAGTCTAAGGGGATACATCGATGCCTCTACATCCTCAAGGTCCAAAACCCTACACACTCAATAAAACCAAGTCAAATAGCACCTGTCTATGTCAATGTAGTAAAACAACATGTCATCTACCCATAATGCATCGTAATCAAAGTCAAAAATTTTAATAGCATAATAATCCGGATCACTTGTGAGCAAGTGTCCTCAAAGAATAAGTTCACTCAATGTGCTAGAGAGGGATGTAACATACACGCCTTGGTCTAAAATTCATCCCAAAGTTTCACATTATATATGCCGAAATAAAGTGTATCAAAGTATCATATGTCTATCTATCAAACAAAAATGAAAACTGTTGGCACATATCATATGCATCCTCCCAGGTCGCCTAGTGCGGACTAGAATTGTCCCACTAGACCTTGACCTGATCTACCGTTTGACATTGTAACTGTCGAACATGATGATCTAAGATGCGGATCGGCTCAGCCATGTGTGCACCCTCATCCGACACCTGCCAGGTGCTCAAGTCAAAACATGTGTAGGATCACTAAAAAAAATGTCTCAAACGAAGACGTGAAATACATCGTGCACAATTCCTTAAGAATTAGGCAAGGCTAGTCAATAGGCCACTGGCCTCTCCTTTCCACAATATCGTAGGTTACCACAAACCTAGGAGACAGTTTAGCCCCTTTTTCCTACTGGAACAAACTCTTATGCAGTTTCAACCACAAGAATACTTGATCGCCACATCATAACTATGGTGGACATAATGCGCATCGACATAACTCTTTTGTCGATCCTACGCTTCCTGGATCCTTTGTCTTAGCTTGCATTTAAACTACCATTTCTTAGATTTCTTTCAATCCCATTAGGACCCTATCATCAAGCTGATCCCAACTCAAAGGTGTCTGACACATTCGACTGTAAAGAAACTTGAAAGACACCATTTTAATGGTGTTCTGGTAACTGTTGTTGTAAGAGAACTCTACTAGTGGCAAGAATTTTTCCCAACGCTTTTGTTGGTCCATCACATACCTACGCAACATGTCCTCCAAGGTCTGGTTTTTTCGTTCGGTCTACTCATCAGTCTCCGGGTGATACGCAGTACTAAAGTTAAGATGGGTTTTCAAGGCCTCTTGGAAACTCGTCCAAAATCATCTAGTAAACACCAATCCTCAATCAGATATAATCCTCTTAGGCACACCATGCAGCCTCACAATCTCACTGATGAAAACTCTAGCTATGTCAGGTGCCTGATACATTGTACACACAGGGATAAACTGAGCACTCTTCGTCAGAGTGTCTACTACTATGAAAATCAGGTCATGTGTCCTTTCCATTAGTGGAAATCCAACAATAAAATCCATTGAAATAACCTTCCATTTTGATTCTGGAATAGCGTGCGGTTGTAGTAATTCTACTAGGTGTCTATGTTCAGCCTTTACCTGTTGACATTCTAGACATCTGGCCACATAGTTGTCTATGTCTGCCTTCATTCCCTTCTAGAATAATAAGGGTTTAAGGTCTGCCCTCATCTTCGTGACTCCCAGATGAGCCATGTAACTGCTCTATGAGCCTCGCTTAGGATAAACATCCTCAACTCGTTGTTTGGCGGTACGTAAATCCAACCTTTAAACCTCAATAAACCATCGCTATCAAATGAAAATCCCTCAAATCATGGTACCATCACTGTGTTTTGTCCGATAAAACCCTCGACCTCCTTGTAATAGTCATCGTCACATTGTAAAGTTAAAATATTTTCACGTAGATTTGTCTGAAGAGGAAACACCAAAAAGATGCTTGGTCTCTGACTCAATGCATCTGCCACTCAATTCACTGTTCCATTTATGTAAGTAATTTCAAAGTTGTACTCACTAAGCAATTCTAACCAATGTCATTGTCACACATTAAGGTCGCTTTGCGTAAAGATGTGTTGTAATTCACAGTGGTCAGTCTTTAGTTCAAATTTTTGTCCAACAAGGTAGTGTCTCCAAACCTTCAAGGCATAAATGATGGCTAACAATTCCAAATCATGCATCGCGTAGTTCTCCTCGTGCCTTCTCAGTTTCCTTGAGATGTAAGCAATCACGCGTCCATCTTGCATCAAGAATCCACCTAAGCCTTCCTTGGATGCATCAGTTCATACCAAGAAGTCCACGTCCATGTCAAGGACCTTTAGTATCGATGTTGTTGTCAACAACTCCTTGAGCCTCTGAAATGCTTCCGCACATTTCTCGGTCCAAACAAACTTATTATTTTTCTTCTGCAATTTCGTGATCGGATTTTCTATCTTCGAAAATCCCTCGACGAACCGTTGATAGTATCCTGCTAAACCCATGAAGCTAAGAACTTCCGTGACATTCGTCGATGCAGGCCATTTCATGATAGCCTCGACCTTTGATGGATCCATGGTGATACCTTCGCTAGAGATGACATGCCCTAAGTAGTGAATCCTTGATTGATAAAAAGAGCATTTGGAAAACTTCCCATACAGTTTATTCTCTCTCAGACACTATAGTATCAAGCGCAAGTGCTTGTCATGCTCCTCCATCATCCGAGAGTAGATCAAAATATCGTCAATGAATACTTGGACAAACTTGTCCAAGTACTCGTGAAACACCCCATTCATCAAACTCATAAATACCCTTGGGGCATTTGTCAGTCCAAATGGTAAAATAGTAAACTCGTAATGTCCAAACCTCGTCTTCAAGGTGGTCTTAGGGACATCATCCTCCTTGATCCATAACCGGTGATACCCTGATCGCCAATCGATCTTGGAGAACACCGTCGCACCCTTCATTTGATCGAACAGATCATCGATCCTCGACAACGGATATTGATTCTTGATCGTGACCTTGTTCAATTGACAGTAGTCAATGCAAAGCCTCCATGACCCATCCTTCTTTCGTATGAAAATAGCAGGTGTACCCCATGGTGACACACTAGGATGTATCAGTCCCAGGTCCAACAATTTCTTCAGTTGCATTCTCAACTCTTGTAAATCCGAGGTTGACATTCGATAAGGCGTTCTAGCCATCGGTTCAGTTCCTAGTTTTAGGTCTATAGTAAACTCCAATTCCCTCTCTGACGGCATCCAAGGTAACTCCTTCGAAAATATGTCCACAAACTCTCTCACCACTGGAAGGTGTTCTAAGACTTTTGCTATTCCCTTCTAGTTTAACGAAAGGATCGCATAAAGCTTGCACCCCTTGCGCATGCTATTCCATAGCTACAAGGAAGAGATGAACCTCAAGGAAACTCCTTGGTTCCATCCTACAATCACGGGTCTCTGTCCCTCATCATCGACCAAGCTCAATTGTTTCATATTGTAGTTGAGTATCACCTCATGTGATTCCAACCAGTCCATACCGATCACGACATCATAATATCCTAAGATCATGACGTATAGGTTGGCCCTTGTGAAAAACTCTCTCGGGTTAAGGAAACAACCTGTAACCTTTCCTCCAACCTTCTGTTTAGCTTCTGAAGCCATCTCTACGAAGATAAAATCTTCATGTTTGACTACCTTTACCTTAATCCTTTTTAGCAATGCACCAGAAATGAAGCCCTCACTAGCATCAGGATCTATCAAAATACTAAGGGTCTGGTCAACGATGGTACTTGTCGTCTCGAGCATAGTCAACTGATGCTCTACCTGGTGGTTATTTACCACTGCATGAATTCGATGGGCCTTGCCCATATCTCCCATGGTAGTGGGTCCGGCTGACCCAGACACTCTATTCCTCTCCACCAGGGCAGTCACGCTAGTAGTGTGGATCCCTACACGTCCAACACCCCTTCTTCGGTCTAGTACTCCTGGTACCTGGAATCGAGGATGAATTCTAACAATAAGACCAAACTTGAACTTCTTGAGCTTAAGTTTCTGGGTAACTTGGTGCAGAGCATAATGAAGTAGCTCCAAAAGGGGCCTCGTACTTGGGCACTGTGCGACTACCTCGTCACAAGGCATCGAATTCATTGAGATGACGCTCAATGAATTCCTTAGAAACTTACCTCTCTTAGAATCATTCCTCGAACAGTTCCCATGAAATGTCTTCGACGACCATGTTCAATGTGGCAAGAGCTTCTTCTGCCATAGAAGATCTCTCCACTTCAGTTGGAAGACCTCCATGCAGACCTTCACGTTGGAGGTCGTAAGTGATGGGTGTGAAGCACATCTCCCTTCTGTAAATTTGTGCCTCAATGGCAAATCCATTCGCGACACTTGTGGACTCGAGAACTAAACTCTCTCAAGTTATCAATGGAGGATAAAGGTACTAGCTAGGGATGTTGTGGACCCTCATGGGTACAGGTTCCCTTTGTTAGAATATAGAATATGGTGTGCTTGTTTTACCACGATGATACCCTCGTCTCCCAACCACAGGCCGAAGCCTCCCTCCGAGCACCTTAACCTTGACCTGAGAATTCCTCCGGAAGCAAACCCTAGGCTAGATAGCCAAATAAAGAGCATCGCATCTCTCCCCAAGGATAGTGCATCACAAAAAGCTGATCAGATAGTCCAAACCCT